>JAOPSE010000919.1:0-242588 GCA_029449295.1 Zea luxurians
CTAGCAATTGTAAAAACATTTTTAAATGGTCGATGTAAGAGACACCAAAATGAACATTATGCTTTTTTATTGTAATGAAGCTGTAACATTTGATGCGTGTAACTTTGGATCGAATATGTAAATTATTATAATTTATTTCTTTAGATGCATGAAACTTACATACATACCGTTTTTGAGCCTTCGGCGAAAAAACACCTTCCCTTTTTTTCATGCGTCATGAAGAAAAAGATCCATGCTTCGTAAAAATATCCAAGCTTCGCAAACAAGGGATCCCTTCTTTTGTAACAGGGCTGATGAAGATGTATGTCTCAAAGCTTATTTTGTGCCTTAGCACATTTTCATTTTTACGAAGCATTCTCCGAAGTTCGACTTCGTATTCGATTCATGCCATTGATGCGATATGATGTACGATGCGATGTTATGCGGAATGATGTGATGATATGATGCAAAATGATGCTGATGCCGAAGGCACACACTCACACTTCACACTGGAACACAATTTCTGCATTCCCTTAGGATGACTGAAATCTCTTTGCCATTTAATTTTAGGAAACCGTTATTTTTCGGTGTAAGTTCTGCATCCCCTTAGGAACGTCTTTTGAACTTCTTCGCCTTCTATTTCGATGGTATAAGTTCTGCATCCCCTTAGGAACAACTTTTGAACTTCTTCGCCTTATATTTCGGTGGTATTTGGCTCTGCATTCCCTTTGGAACGACTTTTGAGGCAGAAAACTTACACTTCGCTCCCTTAGGAACAACTTTTTTGTAGCTTCAGCAAGACTTACGCTGCGATCCCTTAGGAACGACTTTTGTAGTTTCGGCAGTTTTTAGCTCTGCATTCCCTTAAGAGCGACTTTTGAGCTTCGGCAATTTTTGAGCTTCGTAAGTCTGTGAAGAAGATATATTTCATTTTAATAGAAGTGAAATTATTACAAGGAATTAAAACTAGATTTACATTGCTTGTTCCTTATTGAAAAACAAAATGACATAGAACATAAAAGTATTTTAGTGGTAGGATATCGCTCAATAAATGTGCTTTGATTCTGGCACAGTACTGTTGACTGTGTGAGCTTCGGATTCCTCCCTGAATTCTCATTGCTGTTGGGAGTGCTGGCGCCCCTCTGGCTGCTGGCTTCGGGAATAGGTAGGTTGAAGTGGTGGTGGGGGTGGGAGCTGTGGCTAAGAAGCTTGTGAATGGCTAGCCGAAGCAACATAAGCTATAGGATGATTGCCCACATATTCTGGTATGTAGGGAGAGTGGCACGAAGGAATGTGCAATACCTGCTTCAGTTGATTCTACCGAGCTTCGGCTTCTGCGATCTCCTTTGCTTCTGAATGGCGATTTGGCACATTCTTGTAGTATGGCCATTGTCCTCACCACAGAATAAGCAATAGATCTTCTTAGGCTGATCCCCATATCTTCCTCCGAAGCCCCTGGCGCCTCTGCCCCTTGGAGCTGGCGGCCTAAAAGAGCTTCGCTGGTGCCCTGAAGATTGTGAGGTGTACTGTGGCCTCTAAAGCTGGCTTCCCTTGTCGTCATTCTGATTGGAGTTGTGGATTGACCTAACATGCCTCGGTTGATTCTTCCTCCGAATCCCCTGGTCATTTTCGAGAATCTGTAAGCTTCCTCCCTTCTTTGGCGTAAGTCGTTGTCAGTCCGGATGTACTCATCCATCTTCTGAAAGCCTTGAAAACTGGTCACCAGCATGTCCTTGCGCTTCTGCCACGACGTGATTGTCCCTGGCCAAAGGGAAGAATACCTTGTCTGGGCCACGTTCTAGACTGCCATAACGAAGGACTTAGCCATGACAGCTGCATTGCCTCCGTATGAGGATATTGTTGCCTCATAGCTCATCAGAAATTGTTTTGGGTATGAGTGCCCATCATACATGGGTAGCTGGGGTGGCTTGTAGGATTGTGGCCATGGGATAGCCTGCAATTCTGCTGCCAAGGGAGAAGCATCATCAAAAGTAAAGGTATCATGATTGAAATCATCATACCATCCATCTTCGTTGAATAAGCCTTCCTGACGAAGCTCCCTGTGTTGGGGCCTTCGGTCTTGTTCATCTTGAGCAAGATGACACACTTCCTCAGTAGCTTCGTCGATCTTCCTTTGAAGATTGGCCAGCCAAACCATCTTCTCCTTTTTCCTTTGTACTTGTTGATGGATGATTTCAATGTCCCTAATCTCTTGGTCCAACTCCTCCTCCTGGAGTGTTGGACTGGTGGCCTTTCTCTTCTGGCTTCGAGCCTCTCGGAGAGAGAGAGAGTCTCTTGGTGTGTGTCCAGTGGCTGTAGTGCAGCAGCCCCTGTCGCTGTTATCTTCTTCGGTGGCATGACGAAGGTTAGTGCTTGCCGAAGGTTGTGGAAGTGAGTACACCGGAGGTGGGCGCCAATGTTGGGGACTTGTTCTCAAATAATACAGATTAAGAACAAGGCAACACAAAAATAGGTTAATGGTTAATGTCCTTCGTCCTTTGAAGCATTATTTCCCGAAGGATATAATGAGCTTCGGACGAAGGTCATGAAGGACATACCTTCATCATCACAGTATATATACATCAATGACAGACGAAGCATATGAAACATGAGAAACAACATGGATAATTATATGATATTACAATATACATTTCTTATTATATAATCATGAATGAATAAGAACAATATCGAATTACATTTGTACCTTCGACTTGGCAGAAGGTGAAAGTACAAGCGTGACGCACAAGCAAGTACAAGTCAGCGTGAACAGTACGTGGGTACTGTTCATCTATTTATAGGCACAGGGCGCAGCCTATGTAAATTTACATTCATGCCCTTTATATTTACTATTGACTTATAGACAACTCAACAGGGACTAGATAACCTTTTCCCCTTTAAGTCGGTTCCTTTTTCTGCCATTTATCCGAAACTCCCTTGCGTGTAGCTTCGGAGCAACATCAGCCTTCGTCTCAACCATGCTTCTCACATCGTGTATGGTTTTAACCCGAGTCCGAAGGTACCTATTCATATGTCACACTTGGAAAACATTGTTAAATTATGTTTTTGACGACCTTCGGAAGACGAAGGCCCCCAACACCACCTTAGTGCAAAAATAGTAGAAGTATGCTGTTTCATCACCTCCAACAAGATGGGTTCGAAAACCTTGAGTACGAAGTGTACTTTCGCAAGTCTTACATGTCAAAATAAAAGACTCTCAAGGATATGCTGTCTTAAGGGAGTCAAGGTAAGCCTTAATCAAGAATCAAGACTCTATTTTGCAAAAATGCTTACTAATAGTGGATCCTTAAAATCCAGTTTTATAAGCAAGTTAAGTTATTACCTGTCACTAGAGTTCTTTCTACCCTAGTTCAAGCACTTGGCCTATACTAGACATCCTTTTATCAACCCTTCTTGTTCACTGGAATGCTACGTGTAAGTCAGTGACCAAGTCTTCATGTTCGAGAAGTAACAACGATCCGAATCGATTAATACTCAGCTGAGGATCTCCAATCACACGACATATGTAGCACTTAACCATTGCATATGTCAACTCGCCACAGGGTTTCTTAAGACCAGACCGGGTTCACGCCAACCGAGAGCACAGATACACCACCGTCCAGCCTCTTGCCACGGAGGGTACACGCTACTCTCGCCATCTCTCCACTCCCATTGCGTGTTGGCCTTTCTGGTATTAGTCTGCCTGAGGCAAAGCTTACCCATGATGAGGCATGTGACCAGTTAAAGGGTCCTCGGTCATCAGGCCTACATCGACAAGGTCCTTAACTGACTCAGACAGAGACACTACACCGAGACTCTCTTTTTGTGCAAGTCACCTGCCCAGTCTCAGCTTTATCATTTAAACCCAAAGTTTGCTACCTGGCAGAGGTACATCCTTTCCGATGTTGAACCCATCATGGCCATGATGGATCCACCATCAAGTTTTATTTTTGAAAACATGCCATCCATTACGAAGCATCACCTTTTTAAAACAAAACATTTGCTTTTCTAAAGCAGGACTAAGCATAAGAAAATCCTTTTAAAAAAAACAGGTAATCAAGGAATGGTAAACAGTTCCAAGGGAGGAAATGCATCAATTGGTTTAACACCAAACTCCTATCACCTAATGCATCATTCAAGTGATAAAGAGTTTGAAATAGCAAGGAGGTGGCAAATGCACTGGGGCTTGCCTTGAGTTGTAGGAGAGTCGGGCTCTGTTCCACAGATGTCAAAGTAAAAACAGTTCCCGGCAAGTGGATTCTCAGGTGGTGGTGTAGTTCCTTCTTCTTCAACCACTATTTCTTCTTCGTTCTCTATACAAAACCATATATAACCATGAATGCTCATGTGATGCTTTATGAAATGCAATGACAATACGAGTATATCAAGTTATGTCTAGAATACAATTTTCCTTCACGGTGCACTAGGGACTCTATGGTTTTCTAGGTCAATACCTTAGTAGGGTTGCACAGTTTTACCCTAAGGAGCTAGGGTTTTGGGTTTAGGAATCAAACAATGTCCAAAGCAAGTCAAACTTCACTCATAGGATCTAAATATCATATTAGGCTTATCTAAAAAGTTTGGTGATTTTTGGAGTCACCAAGTATTTTCTAAAATTCCAAAGGTATAGGTTTAGGCTCTTTCAAATTCTACATAATTCCTTGTTTCGACTAAAAAATCCTAGAACTATTTTTATTAAATACTATAGGAATTTAGGAGTCCAACAAAATTGGTCTCATGTTTTTAGCATTTTCTAGAGTTTTACCCTAAGTCTGGTAGAAAAATAAAAAGGAAAAGCATCAATAGTACTGGGCCATTTTGGCCCAACCAGCCCAGTCCTATACAGAAAACAGGCGCGCCCACGACCGCACGGTTGGTTTTGCAGAAAAGCCCCTACCGGTTCAAAAATCAAGAGAGAAGTCCTCGGCACTATTCACGCATCTCTCAGACATTTACACTAAGGTCATCTGTTTTCTGTTTCTTCTCCAAAACGAACCCTAGCAATGACGCGCTCGCCGCCGGCCACCTTGTCGCTCGGACTGGCCATGACCAGCGTTGGCTGCCCAAATTAACTAATGGGCAAGCATGACCGACCCGAGGTTAACCTAGAACAAGCCTTAATTGAACTAATACGGCCCTGGATTCAGCTGACCACGGCGACGGCGAATACCGAATACAAATCAAAGTGTTCCTGTTGATTGAGTGTGGTCAAGCACAAAGGGTTGAGCCGATGAGTATCACAAGCATGTGTGGGTGCTAAAACATGACCAAGGAGAGCGAGAGCAGACCTGGAGATGGCTGGCCATGGAGCACGGAGAATTCATGCTCGACGGTGTCTGAGAAGGGGAAAACGGCGTCGCGACGGTCTCTAGTGGAATTAGGGGGTCACATTGGGGCTATACGGTCGCAAAGAACTACCGATTCACCGTGCACAACTAATTTGGGGAGAGGAGGAGAGGATCCCGCGAATTTTAGCTTCAACCGAGCTCACTGGTGAATTTGTGAGTACCTCACCATGGTTCATGGCACTATTTATAGGCATGGCGGTCCGGCTAACGATCAGCGGCCACGAAACACATCGTTAACGCATGGCGACCACGTAACAAAGGAACACAGTGAGGTAGAATGGCGGAGTAAGTGACACGGTGACAAAAGAACCGAGCCACGATGGCCGCCGGTGAAATATCTCTGGTCAGGCTCCGGCCAAGTTCGCGGAACCGTGACACAGCTCGTAGTTATCTCGCTGCGGTCGATCCTTCCTCCAATTCACTCGAGCACATCCGAATCCACAGTGCTTCAGATCTTTTCTTTGTTCTTCAGATATTTCCTGCGCTCTGATCTTCATCGTTTCACTGAACCGACCTCCCTTCACCCACTCTTTCTCCTAATTCTTGTTAAGAATAGGGCGGTCTCCATTAATAAGAAGTGTTCACCAAACAACAATCTTCAACTTTACTATAGGATTTATGGATCAAATCTGCATAAATTCACAGATTTGGGGCTCTCAAATCGACTGCATTTCACTAAGGCCATCCTATTCTGAATCCAGATTTCAGTGTTATTCAATTCGCATAACTTGTGTTTGACAGCACAAATTCATAACACTAGTTCTCTGATTTTTGTGCAACAACCTAGCAAGTCGACTGTACCAAAGTTACTCCACTACAAACTAGCTTTAACTTTGTTACAAAGGTTTTAGTTAAACATTCATTAAATCGAGCTCCACATGGTCCCAAAGTTGGCACTACTCAACTGATCTATAGAAAACTACAGAAACTTAGTCTGACAGCTCCACTTTGAGGGGGTTTTTCGTTAAACTCCTCTAGGTGTTAGGGTTGAGTCTTTTAATCAAACTTATTCTACTATCATAGCTCTATCATCTTGATGTACTGATCTACGACAAAATCCTCATGGATTAAAAGATATAAGGCTCCAAAGATGCTCCAAGTTCAATGAATTTCAGACATACCCTAGGATGCTAACAGAGTACCGTTTGCAAATAAGTCCAATTCCCACAAATTTGACTTGCAAATCCTTAAATGGGAGAAACACATAGTTTATAGTGTTGCATTACTTTGGTATTAGCACTTGGGTCCAAAAGTGCACAAAATTTACACTTAGCCTTTTTAGGGTTCCAATTTAGGGTTTTCCAGGGGTCTTTTTAGGGTTTTTTTGCACTTTAGGGTTTTAGGGTCACTAAAGTCTATAAAAGATGATATCTTATGATCATTCCTAATGAGTTTTGAGGTTCTAACTTGTTTGGGCTTCATTTTCACTCATAAGCCCCATTTAGGGTTAAGTACTCTACCCCAGAGTTAACCACACATCAGTCACATCAGTACAACTTGCTTGAATTCTTTCCTAGTGAATGCACTCTAGGTGTAACAAACACATGATATGCCCATGCGCATGATGTTATGCTCAAGTTTTAGTGACAGTAACACCAGGGGTGTTACATCCTTCCCCCCATAAAAGAATCTCGTCCCGAGATTTAAAGTTCTAGGGCAAGTAGTGGAAAAGGAAATGCGTCATATTTTTATTTCCTTATTTCTTGTACAAGATAGGGGGTGGTGTGGGTCTATTCCATCTTTACAACAATTGTACATAACTTACAAATTACATGAAGTTAAAAAGCTAGGGAAATTCTAAGAAGTCGGTATGCCACTGGCCCACATTGTTCAAGAATCGGGAAAAGACCAATGTACCGGGGTGCAAGCTTTCCTTTTACACCAAAACGGGTCACACCCTTCATTGGTGATACTTTTAGGTACACAATCTTTGACTTGAAAGTACAAGGGTTGATGGCGTTTTTCTGCATAACTCTTTTGTCGAGCCTGTGCTTCTTTCAAGTTATGTATGATTTGTTGAACCTTTTCTTCCATTTCTTTGACCATATCAGGCCTGAAAAACCACCTTTCCCCTGGTTCAGACCAATTCAATGGAGTACGGCACCGTCGTCCATATAATGCTTCAAAGGGTGCCATTTTAATGCTTTCTTGATAACTATTGTTATATGAAAACTCTGCCAATGGTAAGCATTCATCCCATTTCTAGGGAACTCCAAAACACATGCCCGCAACATGTCTTCAAGTATTTGGTTCACTCTCTCAGTCTGTCCACTTGTTTGGGGATGATAGGCTGAACTGTGGAGCAACTTAGTACCCAAAGTTTTGTGGAGCTCTTCTCAGAATTTGGATACAAATTGTGATCCACGATCTGACACTATTGTCTTCGGAACTCCGTGCAAAATGAGAATACGGGCAATATATACTTGGGCATAGGTGAGGACCGGATAGGATGTTTTGACCGGTAGAAAATGGGCTATTTTTGTAAGTCGATCAACTATAACCCAGATAGAATCAAACCCTTTTGCTATCCTGGGTAATCCCACAATGAAGTCCATGCTAATGTCCTCCCATTTCCAAGTTGGGATGGGCAAAGATTGCAATGGACCAGTAGTCTTCATGTGTATGGCTTTGACACGTCTACAGGTGTCACATCTCCCCACATAGCGTGCAATTTTGATCTTCATTTTTGTCCACCAATAATGTTGCTTTAAATCTTGATACATCTTAGTGCTTCCGAGATGAATGGAATATCGACTAAGATGAGCTTCGTCCAATATTTGCTAGCGGACTTCATCATCTTTAGGTACAACTATGCGGTTATTAAACCATACTATGCCTTGATCATCCTTTCTGAAATAGTTTGCTTTACCGGCTTTTATTTTCTCATGAATATGTCTCATACACTTATCACTTCTTTGTGCATCAATAATCTTTTGCAAAAGAATCGACTCAAGCTTCAATTGGTTCGAGCTTCCATGTTGAATCATTCCAAGGTTTAATTTCTCCATTTCTTGACATAATGTGATGTCAGAAGTCTTTACTGTAAGACAATGTCAGGAAGCCTTGCGACTTAGTGCATCAGCCACCGTGTTGGCTTTGCTTGGGTGATAGTGAATTTCTAATTCATAATCCTTAATCAGCTCAAGCCATCTCCTTTGCCTCATGTTTAGTTCTAACTGGGTAAAAATATACTTCAAACTTTTATGATCCATATATATATGGCAGATATTTCCTAGCAGATAATGACGCCATATTTTAACAGCATGAACCACATCAGCTAATTCTAAGTCATGAGTTGGATAATGTTCCTCATGCCGGTGCAACTGTCTTGAAGCATATGCTATAACTTGGCCCTCCTGCATTAAGACACATCCGAGACCACTGCCTGATGCGTCACAGTATACATCAAAAGGCTTTTCAATGTCCGGTTGAGCCAATACCGGAGCAGTGGTCAACAATACCTTCAGCTACTCGAAGGCTTCGTTGCATCTTGAGGACCAGTTAAATTTTGTATCATTCTTCAATAGACTTGTGATTGGCTTCACAATCTTGGAGAAATCCGGGATGAATCTGTGGTAATAGCCAGCCAGTCCAAGGAAACTTCGAACTTGATGCACAGTGGTTGGCGGTTTCCACTCTAGAATATCCTTGACCTTGCTTGGGTCAACCGCAATCCCATTTGCAGACAATACATGTCCCAAAAATTGGATTTCCTCCAGCCAAAACGCGCATTTGCTAAATTTAGCATATAATTGATGTTCTCTTAAGCGCGTTAATACGATCCGTAAATGTTTAGCATGCTCCTCTTCATTCTTGGAATAAATCAAGATATCATCAATGAAGACCACCACAAATTTATCCAACTCGGGCATAAACACCGAGTTCATTAGATATGTGAAGTGGGCAGGAGCATTCGTCAACCCGAAGGACATAACCAAATATTCGAATAATTCGTACCGCGTAGTAAATGCGGTCTTGGGTATATCTTCGGGTCGGATATGGATCTGATGATAGCCCGACCTGAGGTCAATTTTGGAGAATACCCTTGCTCTAGTAAGTTGATCGAACAAGACATCGATCCGGGGGAGAGGGTACTTGTTCTTGATCGTGACCTCATTAAGGGGTCTGTAGTCCATGCACATTCGAAGCGTTTGATCCTTCTTCTTGACAAAGATTGTGGGACATCCCCAAGGTGATGAACTAGGCCAAATGAATCCTTTTTCAAGCAAGTCTTGTAATTGTGTCTTGAGCTCCGCCAATTCATTTGGTGGCATCCGGTACGATCTTCTAGAAATAGGGGCTGTACAGGGCTTCAGTTCAATCACAAACTCTACATGCATTTCTAGAGGTAATCCAGGCAGATCTTCAGGAAATACATCCAGAAATTCACATACTACTGGAATATCCTGGATTTCTGGTATAATAGATTCATAGACCCTTCCAAATGGTTTGGCTGGGATAGCTATAGGGATGGACAAGAGAACTTCTTCATGGCCATGGCTCAACTTGTTAGTCCTTAAGTCAGTGTTGAGGATAGCTTTATTCTGGGCCAACCAATTCATGCCTAGTATCACATCTATATCTTGGCCTTTCAAAACAATCATGTTGGTGGGAAAATCCCGTTCAGCCAATGTTACTGGCACATGGAAGGCTACTTTCTTAGTAAATATTTGTCCCCCGGGCGAATGAATAATAAACCCTTCCCTTGATTCAGTGTAAGGAATGCAATATTTTTCCACGAATTTCTTGCTTATGAATGTATACGAAGCACCAGAATCGAAGAGAATGACTGCTGGGTGATTGGCCACAAGGAACATACCATCATTACCGGCTCTCCTTCCGATGTAGTGGCCACTTGCGTGTAATAAATTCGCCTAGTTTTCTTCACATTTTTGCCCGCTGAATTATTTGCCATGTTCTCTTTGCCTTGATTTGAGCTCCCTGAGCTCTGCTGATTGTTGGACTTATTCTGCATTGGATATGGGCAGTCTTTGATAAAATGACCAGACTTCCCACAGTTGAAGCAGCCAGTTGAGGAACTAGGGAGGGCGGGGAAACGAGCACCAGGGGCACTCGGCTGATTTGTAGAAGTGGGGGCAGTGGCAGGGGGAATGAAAACAGGCTGTTTGAATGGATAGGAGGGTGGACGAGGCGAAGAACGATTCTGATTGAAAGGTCGGATTACATACCTTGTTCGCTTCTCAGGTCCCTGATTGGACCTATCACCTCCAAATCTCTTGGATTTTCCTTGGCGTGTATTCTTGGCTTCTACTGCCAGCGCCGTGCTGACAGCCCTGCTGTATGTAAGATCTAGGCAGGTGGCCATTTTCCTTTGGAGCCGGTCGTTCAGTCCTCTCATAAAGCAGTTCTTCCTTTTTAGGTCAGTGTTTACTTGGTCAATTGCATATTGGGATAAATGATTAAACTTGTTGAGATACTGCATCACAGTATCTCCTCCTTGTTTTAGTCGAATAAATTCCTCTTGTTTCATGTGAAGCACTCCTTTAGGAATATAGTGTTCACAGAATGCCAATTTAAATTCATCCCAAGTGACCTGATGTCCGGCTTGTTGAATCGCCACAAAATTTCCCCACCAGGTACTGGCAGGACCTCTTACTTGCTAGGAAGCGAACAACGACTTCTATGTTTCCATGTAGCGGATTAATCTGAACTTCTGCTCTATTACCCTGATCCACTCATCGGCTTCAAGAGGATCTTTAGCTTTAACAAAGAGTGGGGGACGCGTTTCAGAGAAGTCCAGGTATGAAGTTTCACGTGGTCCCTGGGGAGGAGCCCTTCCGCCTTGATGCTGGAATTGGTTACCCGACATTTCACGTAAAAAGCGGGCATTATCTGCAGTCGCATTGACCAAGGCAGCGATAGCCTTGGCCAGCGTTGGTGGTACAGGTGGTGGATTAGGAGTAGCTTCCCGACCACGGGAAGTACCCGCACCATCATGCGCACGAGTCTTTGATGGCATCTGAGGCAAAGAAACATTTGGGAAAAATATAACATGCCGATACACACCATCATTTTACATTACCAAGATGTAATTATACAGACTCAAGTGTACAACATGACTTCATTATTTATTTTACATAGGTATAGATCCTAAACTATACTAATCTAGTCTTCGTTATCTTTTGTTGCTTCACTGTCTGCTGTAGGAGACCGCTCATCAGCTAGGTTCATAGAAGGAGGGGACTTAAAAAGATCTAGTTCCCCATCCGGTCTTTCACCTGTTGTCCCTGATTCCAACAGGTTCAGTGGGCATGTCCGGGTGTAGTCGACCATACAGTACATGTACTTCCTCATGTAGAGTATTACAATATAATTGCAGGTTATCAAGGGCCGTGCTGTGCTCATCCACAGGAGCTCGAGCTTTTGCTTCACGATGCCAAGCAATCGAGCATGAGTTGATGGCCCAATCAACGGCCGAGTCTTGTTTGGAGAGCTCAAACCGCAAGCGACCTACTTTGGTTGACAACTCAGTTCACAAATGCTATGAGTTAAGAACAAGGCAACACAAAAATAGGTTAATGGTTAATGCCCTTCGTCCTTTGAAGCATTATTTCCCTAAGGATATAACGATCTTCGGACGAAGGTCATGAAGGACGTACCTTCATCATCATAGCATATATTAATGAAAGACGAAGCATATGAAACATGGGAAATAACATGAATAATCATATGACACCGTAAATATATCTTTTATTATATAATCATGAATAAATAAGAACAATATTGAATTACATTTGTACATTCGGCTTGACAGAAGGCAAAGGTATAAGCGTGACGCACGACCGAGTACAAGTCAGCGTGAACAGTACGGGTGTACTGTTCATCTATTTATAGGCACAGGGCGCAGCCTGTGTGAAATTACATTCATGCTCTTCATGTTCACTATTAACTCAATAATAATCTATCGAGGACTAGATAGCCTTTTTCTCCTTAAATCGGTTCCTTTTTCTGCTACCGAGCCAAAGCTCCCTTGCGCTCAGCTTCGACACTGGTTCGACCTTCGTTCCGACCCTGATTTCCATATTGTGTACAACTTCATCCCGAGTCTGAAGGTTCCTGTATATATATTACGCTTGGGAAACATTGTTAATCATGTTTTTGAGGACATTCAGAAGACGAAGGCCCCCAACAACTGTCTTCTGCCCACACCCTGTTTCGGTGACGTAGCTCCGTCCGAAGCTGCTCCACTTGGGCCTCCAAGTCTCCGATTGGATCATTGCTGCCGCTGCTGCTCTCTTTATGTCTTGGAGCCAACTGATGACGAGGCACGCCAATGGGTCCAGTGGACTTGCGCGCAGTTTTCCTCGTACGCGGCATATCTCCATAAGGGGGAAAATTTTATTAGTGTGGTTTTTAAACATGATGCATGCATAATTACAAAATCAACCTTTGTTGATCCTATTTCCTCTATTTTGCACTCTATTACCTGGTCTTGCAAGATGAGTACTTCCAGAAAATGATAAGGTAAGAAAGAAATTTTCTTGGATAAGGATTTGAAAATTCTTTTTGAAATGCTTCATAATATCTGAAGAGATGGGCTTCGCTTCGATACCAGCTGTGACGGAACCTCCCAAGTCATTAGGCCCACCTACAGTTGTCCTTGTCCAACGGACCTCGGACAACCCTGTAGATGCACATAATCACTTGACAAGTTCGGTATCTGTATCCTTTACCTATCCCAAGAGCTTTTCACCCGTCACGTAGATATTACAACACATCGGAGGAACGAATAAGTGGAAGCAAATTACAATAACTTATCTTACATTTATTAAAATATAGAAAGAGTGTTATGATTACATCACCAGGATATAAGAGTGCATAAGTATTATTATTACAACCCTAGGAGGCAAAAACCCCTCCCGCATAAAAGTATATTGTTTTTCAAAAGGAAGGACCACGTTCTTCTGCAACCACGTTACTGTTGAGGTTCGTCCTTGGGCACCACATCCTTGGGACCAATTTAGTGCAAAAACCACAGAAGTCTGTTGTTTCATCACCTACAACAACATGGGTTCGCAAACCCTGAGTACGAAGTGTACTTTCGCAAGTCTTATCCGTCAAAATAAAAGACTCTCAAGGATATGTAGGCTTAAGGGAGTCAAGGTAAGGCTACATCAAGAATCAAGACTCTGTTTTGCAAAAATGCTTACTAATAGTGGATCCTTAAAAATTTAGTTTTATTAGCAAGTTAAGTTATTACCTGTCACTAGAGTTCTTTCTACCCTAGTTCAAGCACTTGGCCTATACTAGCCATCATTTTATCAATCCTTCTTGTTCATTGGAATGCTACGTGTAAGTCAGTGACCAATTCTTCATGTCGGAGAAGTAACATCGATCCGAATCGATTAATACTCAGCCGAGGATCTTCAATCACACGACATATGTAGCACTTAACCCTTGCATATGTCAACTCGCCACCGGGTTTCTTAAGACCAGACCGGGTTCACGCCAACCGAGAGCACAGATACACCACCGTCCAGCCTCTTGCCACGGAGGGTACACACTAGTCTCACCATCTCTCCACTCCCATTGCGTGTTGGCCTTTCTGGTATTATTCTGCCCGAGGCAAAGCTTACCCATGACGAGGCATGTGACCAATTAAAGGGTCCTCAGTCATCAGGCCTACATCGACAAGGTCCTTAACCGACTCAGACGGAGACACTACACAATGGCTCTCTTCTCGTGCAAGTCACCTGCCTAGTCTCAGCTTTATCATTTAAACCCAAAGTTTGGTACCTGACAGAGGTACATCCTTTCCGATGTTGAACCCGTCATGGCCATGATGGATCGACCATCAAGTTTTATTTTTGAAAACATCCCATCCATTGTGAAGCATCATCTTTTTAAAACAAAACATTTGCTTTTCTAAAGCAGGACTAAGCATAAGAAAATCCTTTTATGAAAAATAGGTAATCAAGGAATGGTAAACAGTTCCAAGGGAGGAAATGCATCAATTGGTTTAACACCCAACTCCTATCACCTAATGCATCATTCAAGTGATAAAGAGTTTGAAATAGCAAGGAGGTGGCAAATGCACCGGGGCTTGCCTTGAGTTGAACGAGAGTCAGGCTCTGCTCCAAAGATGTCAAAGTAAAAACAGTTCCCGGCAGGTGGATTCTCAGGTGGTGGTGTAGTTCCTTCTTCTTCAACCACTATTTCTTCTTCGTTCTCTATACATAACCATATATAACCATGAATGCTCATGTGATGCTTATGAAATGCAATGACAATAAGGGTATATCAACTTATGTCTTGAATACAATTTTCCTTCATGGTGCACTAGGGACACTATAGTTTTCTAGGTCAATACCTTAGTAGGGTTGCACAGTTTTACCCTAAGGAGCTAGGGTTTTGGGTTTAGGAATCAAACAATGTCCAAAGCAAGTCAAACTTCACTCATAGGATCTAAATATCATATTTGTTGGGGACATGTTCTCAAATGCTATGAATTAAGAACAATGCAACACAAAAATAGGTTAATCTTTAATGCCCTTCGTCCTTCGAAGCATTATTTCCCCAAGGATATAATAATCTTCGGACGAAGGTTATGAAAGACATACCTTCATCATCACAGTATATATACATTAATGGCAGATGAAGCATGTAAAACATAAGAGACAACATGAAGAATTGTGTGACATCATCATACACATTTCTTATTATATAATCATAAATGAATAAGAACAATATTGAATTACATTTGTACCTTCGGCTTGACAGAAAGTGAAAGTACAAGCGTGACGCGAGAATAAGTACTAGTCAGCGTGAACAGTTTGGGGGTATTGTTCATCTATTTATAGGCATAGGACGCAGCCTGTGTCAAATTACATTCATACCCTTCATATTTACTATTTACTTTTAGACAACCCAATGGGGACTAAATAGCCTTTTCCCTTTTAAGTCGGATCCTTTCTCCATCATTGAGCCGAAGCTCTCTTGCATGTAGCTTCGGGGCTGCATCAACCTTCGTATTGTCCATGCTTTTCATATTGTGTGTGGTTTTGATCCGAGTCCGAAGGCACCTGTCCATACGTTACACTCGGGAAACATTGTTAAATCATGTTTTTGAGGACCTTCGGAAGACGAAGGCCCCCAACAATATTAGGCTTATCTAAAAAGTTTGGTGATTTTCGGAGTCACCAAGTATTTTCTAAAATTTCAAAGGTATAGGTTTAAGCTCTTTTAAATACTACATAATTCCTTGTTTGGACTAAAAATCCTAGAACTATTTTTATTAAATACTATAGAAATTTAGGAGTCCAAAAAAATTGGTCTCATATTTTTAGCATTTTTCTAGAACTTTATACGGATTTCCTAAGTCGGGCAGAAAAAGAAAAAGGAAAAGCATCAACATTACTGGGCCGACACCGGCCCAACCAGCCCAGTCCTATACAGAAAACGGGCGCGCCCATGACCGCATGGTTGGTTTTGTAGAAAAGCCCCTACCGGTTCAAAAATCAGGAGAGAAGTCCTTGTCACTATTCACACGTCTCTCTGACATTTACACTAAGGTCCCCTATTTTCTGTTTCTTCTCCAAAACGAACCCTAGCAATGACGCGCTCGCCGCCGACCACCATGTTGCTCGGACTAGCCATGACCGGCATTGGCTGCCCAAATTAACTAATGGGCAAGCATTACCGACCTGAGGCGAATCTAGAACAAGCCTTAATTGAACTAATACGGCCCTGGATTCACCTGACCACGGCGACGGCGAATACCGAATACAAATCAAAGTGTCCGGTTGATTGAGTGTGGTCAAGCACAAAGGGTTGAGTCGATGAGTATCACAAGCATGTGTGGGTGCTAAAACATGACCAAGGAGAGCGAGAGCAGACCTCGAGACGGCTGGCCACGGAGCACGGAGAATTCGTGCTCGACGGTGTCTGAGAAGGGGAAAACGGTGTCACGACGGTCTCTAGTCGAATTAGGGGCTCACGTTGTGGCTATACGGTCTTAAAGAACTACCGATTTACCGTGCACAACTAATTTGGGGAGAGTAGGAGAGGATCCTGTGAATTTTAGCTTCAACCGAGCTCACTGGTGAATTCGTGAGCACCTCGCCATGTTTCATGGCGCTATTTATAGGCACAGCGGTCCAACTAACGATCAGTGGCCACGAAACACATTGTTAATGCATGGCGACCACGTAACAAAGGAACATAGCGAGGTAGAATGGTGGAGTAAGTGACACGTTGACAAAAGAACCGAGCCACGGTGGCCGCCGGTGAAATATCTCCGGTCAGGCTCCGGCCAAGTTCGTGGAACCGTGACACTGCTCGTAGTTATCTTGCTGCGGTCGATCGTTCCTCCAATTCACTCGAGCACATCCGAATCCACAGTGCCTCAGATCTTTTCTTTGTTCTTCAGATATTTCCTGCGCTCTGATCTTCATCGTTTCACTGAACCGACCTCCCTTCACCCACTCTTTCTCCTAATTCTTGTTAAGAATAGGGCAGTCTCCATTAATAAGAAGTGTTTACCAAACAACAATCTTCAACTTTACTATAGGATTTATGGATGAAATCTGCATAAATTCTCAGATTTGGGGCTCTCAAATCGACTGCATTTCACTGAGGCCATCCTATTCTGAATCCAGTTTTCAGTGTTATTCAATTGGCATAACTTGTGTCTGACAGCACAACTTCATAACACTAGTTCTCTAATTTTTGTGCAACAACCTATCAAGTCGACTGTACCAATGTTACTCCACTACAAACTAGCTTTAACTTTGTTACAAAAGTTTTATTTGAACACTCATTAAATCGAGCTCCACATGGTCCCAAAGTCGGCCCTACTCAACTGATCTTTAGAAAACTACAGAACCTTAGTCTGACAGCTCCACTTTGAGGGGGTTTTTCGTTAAACTCCTCTAGGTTTTAGGGTTGAGTCTTTTAATCAAACTTATTCTCATTTCATAGCTCTATCATCTTGATGTACTGATCCAGAAAATCCTCATGGATTAAAAGATATAAGGCTCCAAAGATTCTCCAAGATCACTGAATTTCAGACTTACCCTAGGATGCTAACAGAGTACCTTTTGCAAATAAGTCCAATTCCCACAATTTTGACCTGCAAATCCTTAAATGGGATAAACACATAGTTTATAGTGTTGCATTACTTTGGTATTAGCACTTGGGTCCAAAAGTGCACATAATTTACACTTAGCCCCCTAGGGTTCTAATTTAGGGTTTTCAAGGGGTCTTTTTAGGGTTTTTAGCACTTTAGGGTTTTAGGGTCACTAAAGTCTATAAAATATGATATATTATGATCATTCCTAATGAGTTTTGAGGTTCTAACTTGTTTGGTCTTCATTTTCACTCATAAGCCCCATTTACGGTTGAGTACTCTACCCCAGAGTTAACCACACAACAGTCACATCAGTACAACTTGTCTGAATTCTTTCCTAGTGAATGCACTCTAGGTGTAATAAACATAAGGTATGCCCATGCACATGATGTTATGCTCAAGTTTTAGTGACAGTAACACCAGGGGTGTTACAACCGCCGTCGTCGCCTTCACCGCCCTTTCCGCCGTCGTCGCCTCCGCTGTCGTCGCCGCCGCCAATGCCCTCATCGTCGCTATCGTTGCTGCTCCGCTCCACGGACGAGCCAAAGGAGTTCTCCTCATTCGAGGAGACTTCCGACCCCTCGAGCCCAGCGCGCTCGTCGGAGCGGATATACGTCCACACCTCAGCGGCCAGCCCCTAGGAGTCGTCCGAGTCATCGAACAACGTCGGGGAGAGGCGAGAGCCAGCGATCCCTCAGACTCAGAGGAAACCTCCTCCTCCGAGTACTCAGAATCTCTGAAGTCCTCTGAGGGAGGACATGGATCGCGCTTCCACTTGTCGCCGGCACGACGGGGCGAGCCTCGACCTCTCTTGCCTTTGCCCATGGTCGGATGGAGAAGAGGATAAAGGAAGAAGAAAGTAGCATGTGATCGAAGGATGAGTGAAGAGAACAACGGTGCAAGCAGGCTATTTATAGAGGCCGGGAGTGACCGTCCACTTTCTACCACGCTAGCCGAACAGTCACAAGTATTCAATAAGCAATTCAAGCCGCCTAAAAATGAGTTAGGCAACAGGCGCCACTTCGCGTAACATGACACCATTTGGACCAAGGTCAACTGCTCGGGCGATATGATTACACCCCGCAGTCACTTTAAGTTACTACTCTAGGACAGTGTGCTAAACACTATGCGTACCAAGACACCCCTTGGTCACACCCATTGGGGGGTAACCAGGAATTTTCAATAGATTTTCTGAACAAGTCATATCCATACAGTATACACAATGAATGTACTGAGACAGAAGGAAGAGATCAGTAGAGATCGAAGGAAATCCAAATATAGCTACTGAACCACAAGTCTAGTCAGCAGCGGCATTGAAGCGCAGAGCAGGGTAAAGACCAGCCAAGAGTCATCTACCAAACGTCAAATCTGTCACTTATCAAATAAATTTTAGACCTAACAAGGTATGGGCAGATAATATTATTTGAATTCGCAAGAGCACAAGATGATGACAAAATGTTGATTTCTAAAGCATAAGATGAAGATCTTTGAGTGGATTATTTTCAAAAATCCATTCAAAGCTCAGGGGCTACACCCATCAATAGATTTTTAATCCCAGAAGACATAATGCTGATTTCTAAAACAAAAGCTTATGACAGAATGCTGATTTCTAAGGCACGAAATGAAGACCTTTGAGTGGTTTGTTTTCAAAAACCCACTCAAATTTCCAAATGTTGATTTCCAAAGCACGATATGATGACAAGAAGCTGATCTCCAATGCACCAAATGAAGAACTTTGAGAAGAATGTTTTTACTAAGTCACTCAAAGTGTTAGAAGCAATGCTCAATAGGTGCACCTTCGGCGCGCCCATCACCAGAATGGAAATCAAGCCACAGACTAGCGAGTTGGACCTAGAATCTTTGGGCTGATTATTTTAAAATCAACTCAAAGATTGGGGGCTTGTGGGGGACAGATACCGCCAAGGTTCGCAATAAGGCCTCGCGAAAGGCTTTGGGCCTATTATCTCGCTAGGGCATCCCTTCGTGGGCCAGGGGAGAACTGTCGGTGGAATGGGCCGACGCAAGAAAGAAGTAGACTCAGGCCCAAGCGGCTCGTTGGACCTAAGCGCTACCCGCAGCGTCGATCTGACTTTCCCGCGTGTAGAGACCTTGAATATCGGAGCAAACTAGGGATAAGTCGGCAAGATTATAGGAAGATAAGTTCAGTCGGTTCACTATTGTTTAGGTACACACCATCTTCATACACGCATGTAGTGCTTTATGGTCGAGTATATAAGTCCTAGGGGCCCCATCATTTCTATCAACCATTTACTCAACTCATTATCCTTTCTCCATATAGGAGACTTCCCTTGTAACCTACCACATAAAGATCTACGCCTGGAAGTAGGGTATTACGCATCTCAAAGCGGCCTGAACCGGTAGAAAATCGCCTGTCGTCTCTCGTGCATCTCGCACGAACCATTGAGTTACAGTCAACAACACCGTCCTACCCAAAAGAACCGCGAGGGGTAACCCCGGGTGTGCGGTCGGGCTCCAAACACCGACAGACGGCGATGTTGGTGGCGTCCTCGTCAGAGGAGGAGTCGGTGGAGCTCTCGTCAGAGTCCCATTCCCGACACATACGGGCATCGCCACCCTTCTTCTTGTAATACATCTTCTTCTCTTTCTTCTTCCCCTTCTTGTCGTCGTCCCTGTCACTATCACTTGAAATTGGACATTTAGAAATAAAATGACCGAGCTTACCACACTTGTAGCACACCCTTTTGGAGCGGGGTTTGTAGTCCTCCCCCTCCTTTGCTTGAGGATTTGGCAAAAGCTCTTGATGATGAGCGCCATCGCCTCGTTGTCGAGCTTGGAAGCGTCGATTGGAAGCCTACTTGGTGTAGACTCCCTCTTCTCTTCTTCTGTCGCCTTGAATGCGACGGGTCGCACCTCGGGTGTTGAGGTGGCGCCTTGTTCCAAGTTGACGATGTGTTTGGAGTCTTTGATCATTAGCTCAAAGCTCACAAACTTGCCTATCACTTCCTCAGGAGACATTAATTTGTATCTAGGATCCCCACGAATTAATTGTACTTGAGTAGGATTGCGAAAAAACAAGGGATCTTAGAGTAACCTTGACCATCTCATGGTCATGCCACTTGGTGCTCCAGAGGTTGCGCACTTGATTAACCAAGGCCTTGAGCCGGTTGTACATTGCTTGTGGATCCTCTCCATTGTTGAGGATGAATCGACCGAGTTCTCCCTCGATCGTTTCGCGTTTGATTATCTTGGTTACCTCGTCTCCTTCGTGCGCTGTCTTGAGGATGTCCCAAATTTCTTTGGCACTCTTTAACCCTTACACCTTATTATATTCTTCTTGACACAAGGAGGTGAGGAGTATAGTTGTGGCTTGGGAGTTAAAGTGCCTAATTTGGGCGACCTCGTTCGAGTCGTAGCCCTCGTCCCCCATCTTAGGTACCTGCGCTCCAAACTCAACAATATCCCAAATGCTTGCGTGGAGTGAGGTTAGGTGATGCCTCATTTTATAACTCCACATACAATAATCTTCACCATCAAAATATGGTGGTTTGCCTAAGGGAACGGAAAGTAGAGGAGCGCGTTTAGAAATGCGAGGATAGCAAAGGGGCATCTTACTATACTTCTTGCACTCATGGCGCTTAGAAGTAGTGGACAACGAGTCGGAGCCGGATGTGGAGGGCGACGATGAGTCGGTCTCGTAGTAGACCACTTTCTTCATTTTCTTCTTCTTGTCGCCTCTCCGATGGGAGTTGATGGAGGAATAGGATTCCTCTTTATGCTTGTTGCCGGACTCCCTTGAGAGAGTCCTCCCCGCGCTTGCGGGCTTGTCGTCGGTCACGATCTCCCTCTTGGCGTGATCTCTCGACATCACTTCGAGTTGTTAGACTCTAATGAAGCACCGGGCTCCGATACCAATTGAAAGTTGCCTAGAGGGGGGGGGGGGTGAATAGGCGGAATCTGAAATTTATAACTTTAAACACACAATACAAGACGGGGTTAGCATTAGAACTTAAATCAAGTCCGGGAGAGAGGGGAAAACAAATCAAATGGAAATCAAGCGAATGAACACGGTGATTTGTTTTACCGAGGTTCGGTTCCAAAGAACCCAATCCCTGTTGAAGTGGTCAAAAAGACCGGGTCTCTTTCAACCCTTTCCCTCTCTCAAATAGTCACTTAGACCGAGTGAGCCTTCTTCCTTAATCTCACGGGTCACATAGACCCCGTAAGGATCACCACACAATTGGTGTCTCTTGCCTTGCTTACAAAGCACTTGAGAGTAAGAATTGAAAAGAAAAAGAGGCCAAGCCAAGCAAACAAGAGCAACAAAGAAACACAAGAGATCCTCTCACAAGTCCTAATGCACTAGAGTCGATTTAGGGACTTTGAGTGGATCGATCGATTTGATTGTGTCTTGGAGTGAAGTCTATTACTCTTGTATTGAATGAAATGTTTAGAATGCTTGGGTGCTTGGAGTTGTGGTGGTTGGGGGTATTTATAGCCCTCAACCACCAACAAGCCGTTGGGGAAGGCTATCGGTGTTTGGAGCCTGACCGCACACCCGGGGTTACCCCTTGTGGTGCTTTTGGGTAGGACGGTGCTGTTGACGTAACTCAATGGTTCGTGCGAGATGCACGAGAGACGATAGGCTATTTTCTACAGGTTCGGGCCGCTTTGAGATGCATAATACCCTACTTCCTGGCATAGATCTTTATGTGGTAGGTTACAAGGGAAGTCTCCTATATGGAGAAAGGCTAATGAGTTGAGTAAATGGTCGATGGAAATGATGGGGTACCCCCTATGCCTTATATACTCCACCGTGGGGCACTACATGCGTGTATGATGATGATATGTACCTAAACAATAGTGAACCGACTGAACTTATCTTCCTATAATCTTGCCGACTTATCCCTAGTTTGCTCCGATATTCAAGGTCGTTGCACGCGGGAAAGTCGGATCGATGCTATGGGTAGCCCTTAGGTCCAATGAACCGCTTGGGACTGAGTCTGCTTCTTTCTCGCGTCGGCCCATTCCACCAGCAGTTCTCCCCTGGCCCATGAAGGGATGGCCTTGCGAGATAATAGGCCCAAAGCCTTTCGTGAGGCCTTCTTGCCTTCTAGTGGACTCGGGGGATATCTGTCTCCCACAAGCCCCCAATCTTTGAGTTGATTTTGAAATAATCAGTCCAAAGATTCTAGGTCCAGCTCATGAGTCTATGGCTTGATTTCCATTCTGGTGATGGGCGCGCCGAAGGTACACCTATGGAGCATTGCTTCTAACACTTTGAGTGACTTAGTAAAAACATTCTTCTCAAAGGTCTTCATTTGATGCTTTGGAGCTCAGCGTCTTGTCATCATATCGTGCTTTGGAAATCAGCATTTGGAACTTTGAGTGGGTTTTTGAAAACAAACCACTCAAAGGCCTTCATTTCGTGCCTTAGAAATCAGCATTCCGTCATCAGCTTATGCTTTAGAAATCAGCATTCTGTCTTCTGGGATTAAAAATCTATTGATGGGTGTAGCCCCTGAGCTTTGAGTGGATTTTTGAAAATAATCCACTCAAAGATCTTCATCTTATGCTTTAGAAATCAACATTTTGTAATCATCTTGCGCTCTTGCGAATTCAAATAATATTATCTGCCCATACTTTGTTAGGTCTGAAATTTATTTGATCAGTGATAGATTTGACGTTTGATAGATGGCTCTTGGCTGATCTTTACCCCGCTCTGCGCTTCAATGCCTCTGCTGACTAGACTTGTGGTTCAGTAGCTATATTTGGATTTCCTTCGATCTCTACCGATCACTTCCTTCTGTCTCAGTACATTCATTGTGTATACTGTATGGATATGACTTGTTCAGAAAATCTATTGAAAATTCCTGGTTACCCCCCAATGGGTGTGACCAAGGGGTGTCTTGGTACGCAGAGCGCTTAGCACACTGTCCTGGAGTAGTAACTTAATGTGACCGTGGGGTGTAATCATATCACCCGAGCAGTTGACCTTGGTCCAAATGGTGTCGTGTTATGCAAAGCGGCGCCTGTTGCCTGACTCATTTTCAGGCGGCTTGAATTGCTTATTAAACACTTGCGATTGTTCAGCGAGCGTGGTAGGAAGTGGATGGTCACTCCCAGCCTCTATAAGTAGCCTGCTTGCACTGTTGTTCTCTTCACTCATCCTTCGATCATCTGCTACTTTCTTCTTCCTTTATCCTCTTCTCCATCCGACCCTGGGCAAAGACAAGAGAAGTCGATGCTCGCACCGTTGTGCCGGCGACAAGCGAAAGCGCGATCCAAGTCCTCCCTTAGAGGACTTCGGCGATTCTGAGTACTCGGAGGAGGAGGTTTCCTCTGAGTCCGAGGGATCGCTGGCTCTCGCCCCTCCCCTTACGTCGTTCGATGACTCGGATGACTCCCAGGGGCTAGCCGCTGAGGTGTGGACGTACATCCGCTCCGTCGAGCGCGCCGGGCTCGAGGGGTCGGATGAGTCGGAGGTCTCCTCGGATGAGGAGAACTCCTTCGGCTCGTCCGAGGAGCAGAGCGGCGATGACAGCAACGATGAGGGAGATGGCGGTGGCGACGACAGCGATGACGGCGACGACGATAGCGGCAAGGGCGATGAAGGCAACGACGGTGACGGTGGTGAAGACAACGGTGGCGATGGTGGTGGCAAGGACGGCAGTGGCGGCGGCAAGGCCAGTGGCAAAGCGCCACTGGTTTAAATATTAGTATAGATAATTAGTAGTAGTAGTAGTAGAATAATGTAGTAGTAGTTAGTAGTATAGTGTAGTGTAAGTAGTGAAGTAATGTAATGTAATGTAGTAGAAAAAAGGGGGAAGAAGGCCGACTCATAATGAGTCAGCCTTTGAGTTTGTGTAACCCCCTCCAATATTAATGAAAAACTTTATATGCTTCCAATGACTGTTGCCTTTGCTGCTTTTTCTGTTTACATGCTTGATAGTTCACCCATATGCCTAATGCTGCCGGCGTTTTTAGAGGTAACCGCTGAGCGATAACTTATACTTCCGGTGTTTTAGAGGTAACTACCGAGTAATGTCTGACGCTGCCGACGTTTTAGAGGTAACCACCGAGCGATAGCTGATACTGCCGGCGTTTTAGAGGTAACCGCTGAGTAATGTCTGACGCTGCCGACGTTTTTAGAGGTAACCACCAAGTAATGCCTAAAACTTTGCTTTCCCGAGTAGTGACCTGGCACTTTTAGAAATAGTGCCCGACCCGGGAAACCCCATTTATACTCGCTCCGACGTGCATTTTTTATTTCTGAGCCCAAACTTCACTTTTTCACCTCACCACTCCTCTGCTTCACTGAGATCTCGATCCTGCTCGTTCTGCCGGAAAGATTGCGATGGCGCCGAAGCGGAAGAGGCAGAGCACTGTTGCTGCGATCATCCCGCCTATCGACCCCAACAGCCAGCTGCCATTCGCTGGTAACCATATGTCCATCATTTCTGAATCTGACCTCCTTCATCTTGTTGACATTGGGGTTTTGCTTCCAAAAGAGCTCTGCTTTTGGTAGATTTGCCGCTGCGTCACTGTTCCGACAGAGGATACCCATGAATCTGTCGTTTACGTTCCTTTTCTTATTTGTGGTCTTGCTCTTCCCATCTCCCCCTTTTTCCGCGGTCTCCTTGATTTCTACGAATTGAACTTGACACATCTAAACCCTTATTCCATTCTGCAAATTTCCATTTTCGTACATCTGTGCGAGGCCTTTCTCGGGATTCTCCCCCATTTCGGTCTCTAGAAATACCTTTATCATTGTTAGCACGAGATGGCTGGGGGACAGCACCAGCTTGTTGGTGACGTAAGTCTGGAGCTTCGCCAGGGGAGGAAAGCCGAGTACCTCGACATTCCTTTCAAGGACAACATTAAGGGGTGGCACCTTGAGTGGTTCATTGTAGAGAACCACTGCAAGTCCCTCCCCCCCCTCGGTCAGGGAGGCAGCTAGATGTCCACACACCGAGATGGATAGAATCTCCGACCCCTTCGGAGATAACAAAGGCTAAAGTACTGTTTGCCGAGATCTGCTTGCTGAAGGATAGAGGTCTGACTGCTAAAGCTGTAGTTGCTGACTTCATTTTCAAGAACATTCAGCCCTTAAAGGATATGGCCTACCATGCTTATTTGTACTGCGGTGTCAACGATTCTACCCGGGTCACGAATAGAAAAATTCCCACTGAAGATCTGATGAGTCGACTGGACATGATCCTGAGGGGCAGAGTTTCAAATGTTGGTGCTCCTGTGGCCTATTTTGCATGGAACCTGCCACCACTTAGGCCATTCTCTGAGTTTGTGTCCAACCCTCCAGCTCGTGACGGTAGCCTAGGTCTTAGAGTGCGACCCTCTTCTGAGGACATTGAGGCTTTGATTGCCCCACTTCGGAGTCTTCCTAAGGATGAGAGGCAGACTCATTTTGAGATGTCGGCTAGCACTGATGACGCGGAGATAGATGCTGTGCTTAGCTTGCTGGCTAGGGAATCATCCGACTCAACCCACACCGAGCCAATGGCCATCATAGTTGGGCCAGAACTTGGTGAAGAGGTGGAAACTTGGAAACCCAAAGGCACCCGCCCAAAGCGTCCATGCCGAGTGAGCCGCCCGACTGCACCTGTCGTGGAGAAAAGGAAGAAGAGGCGACTTCGGCGACTGTTGTTCTTGGACCAGGGTGCAGGCCCTTCTGCACATGTTCCTGATGATGTACTGATAGAGGCCATTCCTGAGGTTGATTCCAAGGGTTGTGATCATGCATAGCTCTGTCGGCCCTTGTCAGTGTTCAGGGGCTTTCAATATCAGATTTTGATCAAGTATTGGAGGAGGTCGTCCCCGAAGACATGCTATCAGAGCCTCCTGAAGATGATATCCACGCCATTTGTTCAGAGGTCCCAAACGATGGGCTTTCCTTGCTCGATTCTGCTGGGCAAGAGGTAACTCGAGTAGTGTCTCGTGCATCGTCAACTTTGGAGGGCAGCCTTCCATGCCAAGACGCTGATCTGAGTCATCCGACTCCCATTGTAATATCCAACTTGTAATTTGTATGAGATCATATCAAAGGAGAAATGATAATTCCTTTATATGCATGTGTGTTATCTATATCTATCATTTCATGAGGACATCACATGAAAACAAATAAATAAATAACAAGAGACCCCAAAAATAAATTATGCATCATGCTGGGAGTTTATTATGTGTGCATTTGTATTTAATAAAATAAATGTGTCATTAATAGCATATCAATTGGTCCATGGAATTTAAACCCTAACTTAAAAATAAAACTCTGAAAATAGAGAAAAGAAAGGGGAAGAACATTAGATTTATAGAAAATGTATATAAAAATAGGTATCTTCAAGGTCAGTACCTTAATAGCACAATATAAACTGAGGACAAAATTGCCACAAGAATGGAATTTAATTTTGAAATGAGTTTGAAAATGAAAAGACAGAAGAATAGAATAAAAGAAAAGGAAGTATAACCTTCCTGGTCGGGTGCATTTTGGCCCACTTAGACTCCTGGTCACGCGCCGCCCACTCCCTCTTCTCACCCGCAGGTGGACCCCACCTGTCGGGTCTGTCTTCCCCTTCCTCGCCGCAACGGAACATGGCGCAGCTCACGCAGGAAAGGTCGGCCTCGCCCTCCCGATCTACCCGGACTTTCCTTCCTTCCTAACGCGTGGACGTCGCGGGTTTGGCACCGCTCGACTCGCGATAGCTTTTCCACACACCTAGTCAGCCTATGTGCCCAACGCAGGGAGATCTCGCCAGCTGCCATAGTCGGGATCTTCCTAACAAACTCGGCCACCTAACCTTCCGTGCATGTCGCGCCAGCTGCGCCCCTCTTGTGTGCCGAATGGTGGTTGGGAGACGACATCAGTCTATAAATATCAAAGTAGACTCGCCCCGCTGTTTTCCTTTGCGCCATTACCGTAAATCCATGCACCTTCGCTGAGCAGAGAAAGGAAGTGTGAGGAGAGCGTCAGGGGAAACTTCCCTCCTGTCACCGTTGATCCTCGGTGCTCGGACTCGGGGGTTCGGTGCCGTCCACTGAACGTGTGCAACCGCTCAATTGCGGGCGTGGGTGGTCGGTGAAGCGTGAATTCGTCGTCGGAGCTAGCACACCTTCGCAGCAATGCCCCGCACCGTGGACTGACCCCGCCGCCGCTCGGAAACCCGGTAACAACTCACCCCTCTATTCGCCATACTCTCCGCATAGTGTAGATGCGCTCGGACTCGTGGTTGTGCCCCTGGGCGCGGCTGTCTGGATCGCCGGAGTTCGGCTGGGTGTGGAGCAGGGGGCGGCGCCGCCGTGCGTGTGTGCACTGTTGGGGCAGAGATAGTGCGCCGTTGGATGACCAGCAACGGCTGCGATTAGATCATGTGCATACCGATTCGCGTAATAGGCTCGGCGCCGTTCGATCCGCATCTGGCGGTCGGAAAGCGATCGTGGGAGAGTTGCTGTGTATGGTAGATCTGAGCCGTAGGATCTCGATCCACCGATTAGGATTGTTTACCGATTCATATAAAGCGTGAGCTAATCGTGGCGACCGGTTTCTAATCGGACGGTTGTAGGCCCACGGTAACCCTTCGTGGGTGGTTTTGCATATGAGCCCTCGGGTTTTAATGAAATCAACCCACCATCCACGCGGGGTTAGTTCTGAGTCTGCGGATTATTACCCCGTGGCCCCTGCACTTCTTTGTAAATGAGGCCCAGTCCAGTAGTGAATTAAATGGATTAAATGAAATAGAAATTGGATTTTTAATATGAAAATAAACCCTAGAACTTGTTTATTCCATAGAAAATGCATATGAACCCCAAATCACTCCATTCCACTTTCTAAATATTTGTAATTTAATTCTCTATCACCTAGAGCCTCTGTTTTGTCATGAAAACAGTAAGAAATTTATTTCTCACTTAATCCTATTTTCAACACATAAAAACTTTGAAAATCCATATCTTAAAATCTATAACTCCAAAAATTATGATTCCTGTTCCTAGGATTTTATTTTAATATTTAGATTATTACTGTGTATTTTGTGTACATGTTTGGTGTGATGTTAATTTTCTCTATACATCGTGCTTGTTTGTATTGTGGCGAGTAGAAGAGCCCATGACCGAGGATCCTGGTGAGCAGCAGGTTGAAGTAGCTGAGCAGGAGCTCATTGAAGGCAAGTTGTGCCCTTGACCACTTTTTACCCAATAATGTTCTTTAATATCACTTATTCATGCATAGGTTAATTTTGATGGTTCACGATAGGTCACCCTAGATTGTTTATCTCATTACCTTGTTTACCCCTGATTCACTTGGGTAGTTTGCTATTGCTTTACCTGGTTTTGGGATAATCATTTATTACCTCTATGTTCCAATTCTTTTGTTATTCTATTTATGTTCATGTCAAGTTCATTAATGTTAATTGGAACATAGAGCTTAACTTGAGAAACACGTGCCACCACAAGGGTTTAATGGGACGCCCTTGGCTGACTAATTAGGGAAGCTAGTGGAAGACTACCTTACCCGAAAGGGGCAAGGGCAGTAGGGGAGTTGCATGCAAGGAGGTTCTCGGGTTGATTTAGCTGCGATGGCGGTCAGACGGGGGATTCTTGCAAGTGCTCTTCCCATAAACTGTAGCGGGTTTTCGGAAGCTAGTGGAACTTTGTAAAGGCCTCGTAGTGTTGCCCTGCCGCGCTTCCTAGGTAGAGGAGTATGGGAGTCGCGACCCCTTGGCAGATGGGTAACATGACTTGTGGGTAAAGGGTACAACCTCTGCAGAGTGTAAAACTGGTATACTAGCCGAGCTCACGGTCATGAGCAGCTCAGGACTCTCTGATGTTTAAATTATGGAACTTAAATTCAATATTGGTCATTTGCATTGCATGGGATTATTATTAATTTTGTTCTATTACTTTACTTATGGTTTGGTATTTACTTACACTTAGTAACTGCTAATAAAATTTTGACCAACTAATTAAAAGCAATGCTCAGCTTTAACCCCTGTCATTGATTAGCCTTACACATCACATGAACTCACACATTTGTGAGTTTATGTCCACTGGTTCCCCACAACTTGTTGAGCTATGATCATGTGTGAGCTCACCCTTGCTGTCTCACACCCCCCCACAGGAGAAGAACAGGTGGTTCAGGAGGAGCCACAAGGCGAGGAGTATGATCTGATCTAGGTGGCGTTTCTCAGTTGACATTGGCGCCGACGATCCTTAGTTCGTTTTATATTTATTCTTTATTTTGTAATAAGTCTTCCGCTATGTAATAAATACTCTGATGTTTTATGACATTTATCTCTATACACTCTGTTATTATATATGTTGTCTTCTTGGCGCATGTATGAGATGCACCTGGCTTTGTTCCTTAAAGCCGGGTGTGACAGAAGTGGTATCAAAGGAAATGTTGACTGTAGGACGAAACCTAGATAGAAATGAACAAACCCTCTCCTACTTACCTTACTCTGACTCATACTATACTTATCTCATCTTGATCTTGTCTCACCTTCTGCTACTCTACTCTGGTTAACCTTATCTTTTCTACTCTAAGACAAGATGGATTTCACACCTTGGAATCCTACCACTATGATCTTTTTAAGAGATAGGGAACCCAAGACAAAATTTAAAACTATTTTCTTTATAAAAAAATGATTGGTTGATTGTGCTGATGCTAAATGTCTGATTTGCTTCTTTGATTGATTGAATTATTATAGATGGACATCCTAGTATGTACCACCATAAGGTAATGAATTAGCTATGGTAGGTAAAATATTAATCTGCTTAGCTAATAAATTCCCCCAAAGTAACATGATTTGTAATTACCTGCCTTGTCTACTATTCTCTTACCATATGTATCTAACTCAGATGGTCAATACCAGGCGGGGTGGTGGAATTGATTTGCCTCCTAATCGACACACTCGGTGGATATATAGACAACCCCAGCCACAACCTGCAGAGATGAATCCTCCTAATCCTCCACCAGGAGGAGTTGACCCACTGGTTGCTGCTCAGATGAGGATGATGCAGCAAATGGCAGACACCATGGCAGATATGCGTGCACAGATGCAGCAAGAACGCCAGGAGATGCGTCAAGAAAGAGAAGAGATACGACAGGAGTTGCGCCAGGAGCGAGAGGAGATACGCCAGGAAAGGAGGGCGCAACAACAGCAGCAGCAACAGCAACAAGTACCACTGCCTCCTCCACCACCACCAGTTCCACCCCGAGATAAGCATAGGAAGTTCATGAGTCATAAGCCACCTACATTCGCTAGCTCACCTGATCCACTGGACGCGGATGATTGGCTGAAGTCCGTTGAGAAGATGCTGAATATTGCACAATGCACTGACTGGGAGAAGGTTTTATATGCTTCTGGACGTCTGACAGGTCCTGCTACGGATTGGTGGGATTCATATACTGCTGCCCACGATGCTGCTGATACTATCACTTGGGCAGAGTTCAGTACACAGTTCAGAAATTATCATATACCTATTGGATTAATGAAGATTAAGAAGAAGGAATTTCTATCGCTAAAGCAAGGAAGTATGTCAGTCAGCGAGTACCGCGACAAGTTCATCCAGTTATCCAGATATGCCCCTGATGAAGTTGCTGAAGATGAGAGGAAGCAGGAGCATTTTATTGAAGGACTTAATGGACCACTGCAGTATTCTTTGGTGGCACATACATTTCCATCATTTCAGAGGCTACTCGATAAGGCCTTGGCTATTGAACACAAGCGTGTTCAGCTGGGAGATTTGAAGAGAAAGGCTATATCTCAAGGACAAGGGAACAGTAGTGTTCGTCCTCGCTACAGTTCATCTCAGGGTACACCAGTTCGCACTGGCGGAGGCCAGCGCCCAGTTCAGCAATCACCATTGAGGACTCCACCTCCTCGACAGGCTACCCCCACTGGCACCCCGACGAAGTTTTCAGGATAGAGTCCAGGCACTACTTGTTTGAAGTGTGGGAAGACTGGTCACTGTGCAAATGTCTGCCCATAGAGGATTGCTACTACTCCAGTTCAGAACAGGCAGCAAACTCCAGGATCTGGCAAGGGATATTCTATTGCCAAGGTTAATCAAGTCAGCGTTGATGCTACTCCAGATGGTGCTGACATCGTGCTTGGTATGTTTTATGTTAATGCTATTCCTGCAACCATCTTATTTGATTCTGGTGCTACACATTCATTTATGTCTGCTAGATATGCCAACACAAATGAAATACCACTGCTAAATATGAGAAAACCAATGATAGTAATTACACCTAAAGGGCCTGTTGTGGCGAATCAAATGACACGTAAATTGACATTGACAATTATGGGTAGAGAATTTGGAGCTACTGCTATAATATTAGAGTCAAGCAGTATAGATCTGATCCTTGGTATGTCATGGTTAAGAAAGGCAAAGGCCGTTATAGCATGTGGTAGAGGTACCGTAGAACTCACTACCACTAAAGGAGAAAGATTTCAAGTTAATATTGCAGTAACCACCTCATTCAAACGTGCAATGTTCTTTATACCTGAGGAGTTTGTTGGTGACAACATCCATGTGGTTAGAGATTTTCCGGATGTCTTTCCAGAGGAGTTACCAGGGATGCCACCTGTTAGAGAAGTTGAGTTTGTTATTGATCTCTTACCTGGAACCGCCCCTATTTCGAAACGGCCATATAGGATGTCCGTAGAAGAGTTGAAGGAACTTAAGAAGCAGTTAACTGAGTTACAAGAGGCTGGGTACATTCGTCCGAGTTCCTCACCATGGGGAGCGCCGGTTCTGTTTGTACAGAAGAAGGATGGATCACAGCGGATGTGTGTGGATTATAGATCTCTTAATGATGTTACTGTGAAGAACAAGTATCCGTTGCCCCGTATTGAGATTTTATTTGATCAGATGAGAGGTGCTAGAGTATTCTCGAAGATTGATCTCCGATCGGGTTACCATTAGATGAGGATTAGACCATCGGATATTCCCAAGACGGCTTTCTCGACTCGATATGGATTATATGAGTTCACTGTTATGTCATTTGGATTAACCAATGCACCAGCTTATTTCATGAATTTGATGAATAAAGTGTTTATGGAATATTTGGACAGATTCGTCGTGGTATTCATTGACGATATTCTTATCTATTCCAAGAGTGATAGTGATCATGAGGAACATCTGAGATTGGTGCTACAGAAGCTACGAGATAACCAGCTATATGCCAAGTTCAGCAAGTGCAAGTTTTGGATTAGCGAGGTGCCATTTCTTGGTCATATCATATCCAGTGGAGGAATTTCAGTGGATCCTGCTAAGGTCAAGGAGATAATGGAGTGGAGAGTACCCACTACAGTTACTGAGATTCAGAGTTTCTTGGGACTAGCAGGATATTATCGGAGATTTATTGAAGGATTTTCTAAGATTGCTAAGCCTATGACTTCGCTTTTAGAGAAAGGAAGAGAATTTAAGTGGGACGAGAAGTGCCAAGACAGCTTTTATCAATTGAAGAAAAGATTGATGTCGCCACAAGTATTGGTTATGCCAGACCTACAGAAAGGATTTGATATCTATTGTGATGCATGTGGCCAAGGATTAGGATGTGTGCTCATGCAAGAGGGACATGTGATTGCCTATGCTTCTCGTCAATTGCGGAAACATGAATTGAACTACCCCACCCATGACATGGAATTGGCAGCCGTTGTGCATGCACTTAAGATTTGGAGACATTACATTATGGGAACCAAGTGTCAAGTATACACGGATCATAAGAGTCTGAAGTATATATTCACTCAGAAGGATCTCAACCTTAGGCAACGGCGTTGGTTGGAGCTTATTAAGGATTATGATTTGGAGATTCACTATCACCCGGGCAAGGCAAATTTGGTTGCAGATGCCTTGAGTCGCAAGGAGCATGTTCATTCAGCTATTGTTGCCCAACTACCCGATGAGATTGTTGAGGATTTCAGGAGACTTAACCTGGGGATAGTTGCTCACACTGAAGGAGTTACTATTGATGTGGAACCTACCTTGGAGCAAGAGATCCACAAAGGACAAATTGGTGATGCGAAAATACAAGAGATTAAGGATCTGATTACTGAAGGTCGAGGTCCAGAATTCACGGAAGATGAGCAAGGCACCGTATGGTTCAAGGACAGGATGTGTGTTCCTGATATTGAAAGCCTTCGAGAGACTATTTTAAAAGAGGCCCATGATTCGGATTATTCTATTCATCCTGGCAGTACCAAGATGTATCAGGATTTGAAGCGGAAATATTGGTGGTATGGATTGAAGAGAGATGTAGCTGCACATGTGGCTATGTGCGATGTATGTCAAAGAGTTAAGGCTGAACACCAGAGGCCAGCTGGACTATTGCATCCACTGAAGATACCCGAGTGGAAATGGGAAGAGATTGGTATGGATTTTATTACTGGATTGCCTCGCACCCAGAAAGGATATGATGCTATATGGGTGATTGTGGATAGATTGACTAAAGTGGCTCACTTCATTCCTGTCAAGACTACTTATAAAGGTTCTCAGCTAGCAGAGTTATATATGGCTCGGATTGTGTGTTAACATGGAGTACCAAAGAAGATCGTGTCTGATCGAGGTTCACAGTTTACCTCAAGATTTTGGAGAAGCTTTCATGAGAATATGAGTACAAAGTTGAATTTTAGTACGGCTTTCACCCTCAAACTGATGGACAGACTGAAAGGACTAATCAAGTATTGGAAGATATGTTGAGAGTTTGTGCACTTCAGCATGGAGGAAGTTGGGATAAGAGTCTACCTTATGCTGAGTTTTCATATAATAATAGTTATCAGGCCAGTCTGAAAATGTCACCTTTTGAAGCTTTGTATGGGAGGAAGTGCAGGACTCCTCTATATTGGGATCAGACTGGAGAGAGACAGTTCTTTGGGCCTGAACTGATTCAAGAAGCAGAAGAACAAGTCCGTATAATACGAGAGAATTTGAGGGTAGCTCAAACCAGACAAAAGAGCTATGCTGATAATAGAAGGAGACCACTGGAATTTGAAGGAGATTATGTGTATCTCAAGGTGTCACCACTTCGTGGAATGAGGAGATTCAAAGTTAAGGGTAAATTGTCCCCTCGCTATATTGGACCATTCTTGATCTTTAGGCGAGTTGGGGAGATGGCATACCAACTCGAGTTACCTGCTACTCTATCGGATGTGAATAATGTGTTCCATGTATCTCAACTGAAGAAGTGTCTCTGTGTCCCTGAGGAACAGTTACCAATGGAAGAACTCAGTGTTCAATGTGATTTGACTTACACGGAGTACCCGATCAAGATTCTTGATACATTGACTCGAGTAACAAGGAATAAGGTGATAAAGATGTGTAAAGTGCAATGGAGTCACCACGGAGAAGATGAAGCAACATGGGAAAGAGAAGAAGAGCTTCGCATAGATTTTCCCCACCTTTTCCCTAGACCTTCCTAAATCTCGAGGACGAGATTCTTTTTAAGGGGGGTAGGATTTGTAATATCCAACTTGTAATTTGTATGAGATCATATCAAAGGAGAAATGATAATTCCTTTATATGCATGTGTGTTATCTATATCTGTCATTTCATGAGGACATCATATGAAAACAAATAAATAAATAACAAGAGACCCCAAAAATAAATTATGCATCATGCTGGGAGTTTATTATGTGTGCATTTGTATTTAATAAAATAAATGTGTCATTAATAGAATATCAATTGGTCCATGGAATTTAAACCCTAACTTAAAAATAAAACTCTGAAAATAGAGAAAAGAAAGGGGAAGAACATTAGATTTATAGAAAATGTATATAAAAATAGGTATCTTCAAGGTCAGTACCTTAATAGCACAATATAAACTGAGGACAAAATTGCCACAAGAATGGAATTTAAATTTGAAATGAGTTTGAAAATGAAAAGAGAGAAGAATAGAATAAAAGAAAAGGAAGTATAACCTTCCTGGGCCACTCGGGTGCATTTTGGCCCACTTAGTCTCCTGGTCACGCGCCGCCCACTCCCTCTTCTCACCCGCGTGTGGACCCCACCTGTCGGGTCTGTCTTCCGCTTCCTCGCCGCAACGGAACATGGCGCAGCTCGTGCATGAAAGGTCGGCCTCGCCCTCCCGATCTACCCGGACTTTCCTTCCTTCCTAACGCTTGGACGTCGCGGGTTTGGCACCGCTCGACTCGCGACAGCTTTTCCACACACCTGGTCAGCCTATGCACCCAACGCAGGGAGATCTCGCCAGCCGCCATAGTCGGGATCTTCCTAACAAACTCGGCCACCTAACCCTCCGTGCATGTCGCGCCAGCTGCGCCCCTCTTGTGTGCCAGATGGTGGTTGGGAGACAGCATCAGTCTATAAATATCAGAGTAGACTCGCCCCGCTGTTTTCGTTTGCGCCATTACTGTAAATCCGTGCACCTTCGCTGAGCAGAGAAAGGAAGTGTGAGGAGAGCGTCGGGGGAAACTTCCCTCCTGTGACACCCCAGGTGTCAGTTTCGTGTTATGACAAGAGATTTATCCTAATCTCGGATGCTCAGTGAAAATCTCTATTTCTCGCTCGCGTATGTCTCTTACTATCCTGGATATTCATTCTCATTTCACAAATTCGGAATTTTTCAGTCTCATGGATGGCCAAATTTGGAGCCTATTAAAACTTTTATTTCTCGGAGCAAATGCAAATTTGAATGTCCATATCGTCTCGTAACTCCTATCTAGACTCATTTATTTGGACTCTTGACAGTTGTGATATTATTCAATCTATGTCTAAATCCGCTTTCTCGATAGTCGGTCTACGTCCAAATACTTAATCCGAATCTGCATTCTCCCGTAGAATCTCTTTGTGTCAACCTCTAATTAATTTTTATGCAAATCAGCTTGTTATCTTTATGTCATCATTCATATATATCTATCAAGTGTATTCTAAAGATTTCTTAAGGTTTGAATCGAATATTCATGTGAAGTTATAAATCCTAAGCTTGCCTGAGACTGCTCGATTAAATAAAAGCAAATTTAGAAATTCAACCAAGTTATGGTAACTTTCCCAAAACACTCTAAATCAACTCTACAAGGAAAGTTATTAAGGGTTCGTGCCAAGAAAATGTCGAGAAAATACCCCGATTGCCTTAAAAATATAGTTTGAAACTTTATAATGATGCTACTTTGACCAAACTGAAACTTTGATTTATATTCAAGAAAAGAGGTTTGACCTTTAATAAAAGTTGTAGAACCTGTGTTATACAACAAATTTCATATGTAAACCAAGCCTTGATTCAATCTCTAAGAATCTCAAACAGTGCCATCAAGACAGAATAAAAATCTGATTTCTGAATTTGAATTCTTCTAAGTCTGAAATCAGCATCGTTCGGGTCGACGTCTCGCGTTCCCAAATTTTTGTTGAACAACTCAAGTTTCCCCAAATACAAAAGTTGTTAATAACTAATAGGGGCACAACATATTAAAAGATGGCATTTATCCGATTCCGTTTGACATGCTTTGACATTCAGTTTTCACGAGTTTCCACTGATTTCTGAGCCACTGACAAACCAATTTTCGTGGATCTTTATCTCTCTAACCATTGCTCTAATCACCTCAATCTCTATACACGATTTGTAGATTATACATCAAGGAAGATATTTTGTACAGCAACCAAGGTTTGATTCCAAAAGCAAAATGCCAAAACACGCCACCCAATGTCGCTCTGCCACCACTGCCACCTGCTGCCGCTGTCTGGCATATCCAGAGCTTGCTCTATAATTACAGCCCACCCCTCTCTTCTCCCATGGCTGTGTCTGCCAGCGCCCCTCTCCCATGGCTATTCCCCCTTCTCCATTGGAGCATGGCGCAGGTAGCACCCCATCCATGGCTCAGGTCCGAGCCCATTCTCCATTCCTCCCCATGGCCGCGGCGCCCTGGTCTCTGGCTCTCTGCAGCCATGGCACCTGGGTCGTCTTCTCCCGTCGGCGACCACCCCATCTTCGTTCTTCCCCAGCTATGGTGGCCTCCATGCCCTGCGCCCTCGGCTCCACTCCCGCCGGGATGCCCAGCCCGGTGGCCTGCTGCTTGCCATGGCTGCCACAAGCTCCGGCTCCCCATCTCCTCCCTGCGTACGTGCTGAAATGGAGGTAGAAGAAGCCACTTTGTGCCTATGACAGGTGGGTCCCGGGTCATGTGCATTTGGTTTCAAATTTACAGATTTTTGTGCTGTGTTCTAAAATTCATATCTCGAGTTTGAGAGCTCCAAAAATAGTGAAATTTGTTTTGTTGGCTTCCTTATAAAATGCTCTAACTAGTGGATCTATATGTTGGCATGTTTTAGTGAAAAAGTTTTTCTGTAGAAATTCGTATTTAAAAACTGGTTTAGAGAATAAACAAACTTGCTTTTCTCCATAATTTTAATTATAAAAATCCAAAAATGGTGAAACCTATTTTGTTAGTTAGATGTTGTCATACCCCATCTAGGAAAAATATAAAACTTACATGTTGTTCATTGTTTTCTTGGTGTGTTAATTAAAACATGTTAAATAGGAAAAAGATGATTGTTTTGATTGTTATTTTTGGATCTGTAGCTCTGGTGCTCCAAATAGGTTGAAATGTTTACAGTAGACTCTTGGTGTGATGTTTGGTGACTGGTAAAAATTTCATGAATTGTTGTGCATGTATGATTAAGTTAGTGATTTAACTTGTTTAATGCACCTTAAGTAGTTTTAAATGATTTAAAAATGATGTATAGATGCAAAAATGTAAAATAGTGTTCCACTGTCCTTGCATGATATTATAGTAGCCTAAGAAAACTTAATATGATCATGCATCCACAGAAAATAATTAATTTTAGATTTAACTTGTTCTCACATGCTTTATTGCATTAACAAATTGTTATTTTTGTAGTAAATAAAATATAAAACCTGGGTATGTGAAATTTATACCTTAGTCATAAATTGTTATTACCTATGCCTCATAAAAATGTCAGCCTCAAATTAGATACTTTCATATGGAGCTAAAATAACACTCATTTTACAATTATAAGAAGAGTTAGTGAAAATTAGAGGTAAACAAAAGCTTGCATGTCTCTTGGAATGTTAAATTATACCTTAGTACCAATTAGAGATTAAATGGTTATGCACATGATGAGTTTAGTAAAAATCCATCATTGTCACTGATGTTGAGTTGAGGATTATTTGCGCGTGGAAAGTAATGATGTATTTAATACTTAGAACTCTTAGTCGATAGTAGAAATTGTTTTGGCTTAAATAGAAAGGTGGTGACATGCCAAGTAGTCATCGCTTTCTCTATATTTATAAGTCGAGTCGATGCGCAGTATGTGTTCGTAAATTATGCTTTGCATATAGTATATGGTTGTGCTCGCAAATTCTAGTAGTCACATCGGGTGGTCAAGTAGGATCGTAATACAAGTTGAGTAATGGCGTTAGTTGTTTGGGGTAATTATTGAAATGCTCTGTTCACATGATAAATATGTATGTTTATAAAAACGTTGTAGTGTATGTTGTGTCTTAGTCTGCGATAATAATAGGCAAGCCGACGTGTATGTCGTATGGCGGGCTATGCCATTCCTTTGGTTAATCAACTTGTTAGATGGTTTTGGTTAAGCTCGTAGTTATGATGAATTACTTGTTGTAGTCTAAATACGTATGGTTATGATCGAGGGTAAAAAGTAGTGCTCATGTGATGTCTAATTTAAAACGCAAATTGTTAGGTGATTATCGTGAAGAATGCGTTGTTAATTGGTTGTAGTAATTTTAGTGCACTAATGACTTGAATAAAATTTGCAAGTCGAATTGTTGTTTTTAAATTGATTGTCTTAACTCGAACAAATAGTAAAGCGTTAGAGTAATTCAAGTCTCTCGAACGCGGCGATTCTTGAATTATATATGAGCTTAAATTTATTGATTGCTGTTTTGGACTGCACGTGCCGTTTTCGTCGTGCTGTATGTTTGATTGGCTAAATTATGTTTTCCGTAGAAACGTTATATAGAAGAGTTGTAGATAATTTTATTATCTTTCTGATGTTAAAATTTGACAGCCATAAGTCTGACTGTTTAGGAGTTATGCTGTTCACAAATTCAGTAACTGAATCTGTCCAAATTCTGTTCAGATTTCAGAAACTGCATTGTTTGCTTAAGTTAATGTTACAATCTGTTCATGGTCGTTATAAGGAAGCTGTAGATGTTTTTCTTATCTTGCTTGTGTTAAAATTTCATAACCATAGGCCTGACAGTTTAGGAGTTATGAATTTTACAAACTGGTCGCTGTGTTCTGTCCACTGACAGAACAGATTTCGAAAACTGAATTGTTTGATTCAGTTCAACATAGAATCACTTCTTGGTGATTATAAAAGTTGTGTAGAAATTTTGCTAAGCTTTCCAAAAAGTCTTGGATCACCCTTTTGGTGATCTGAAGATTTAGTTATGAATGTTTAAAGTCTGAAGACTGAATCTGTCCAATTCTGGACAGCAAGGTCTTTTAGTGTCTTTTATCTTTAGTTAAATATGGAATCACCTTGAGATATTTACAAATAATTTGTAGAACATTTAATTAGCTTTTCAGAAAGTCTAGGATCACTTTGTTTGGATGTCTGAGTCTTCAGTTATGAAATTTTAAAGTCACAAGTCTGAATCTGTCCAAATCTGGACAGCGCTGTTGTGTTAACACCTTTTGACCTTGCTAAGTGTTTAATCATGCTGTGATGATAATACCAAAGTTGTAAAGCACTTTTCAAGCTTTTCAGAAAGTCCTAGTTTGCTATTTTTGGATTAATATTTGAAAAGTTATGATTAAAACAAGTAACTGCTGTATTGCTGTCCAAAAATCTGCAAGTGCCCATTTGATTGTTGAGTTCACCCTTTTGGCTAAAAATGCTTAGATAGCACTTAACGGACATAGACTTGTAATGGCTAAACATAGGTTAACATGTGTTCCATGATTAATGTGCTTTCTTGCTGTAGTTGATGGTGATATAGGAGTCCATCGACATTGATGCATAGGTCCTCTGTTAAACTTGTGTTGTGATGCTTTTGTGTGATCAATACAACTAATGCAAAGTCGTAGCAATTAAATAAATGCGTGTACCTGTGATATCGTATTTGTGTTGCGTAAATAAATAAAATATGGTCGTCTTGTTAATGGTGTCAATGATGAACGTTGATAATGTACGAATAGCTAGCGCTTGCGTATAGTCATTGCGGTGTCTTACTACTTGGTGTTTAGTTCGCTACCGTGTATTGTATATCTTGTGATAACTTTTCATTATATTCATACATATGCATCTTGCATCTCATTTAGGACCGAGAGATGGTGATCGTACAAGTGATGTGGTGTCAACCACAAGATGCAGTTAGTGGACAACCTAAGGAGGATGGACTTAACCTGTGGATGCTCGCCAAGCGAGTGCCCACCCCAGCAAACACTGCCTAAGTGTTAAATTAAAGGCAAGCCCCGGTTTTATGCATAACCTGTTCTATATGATATTTTACTACACTTAATGTTTGTAGGCTTGTATTGTGCACTTAAGTGTAGGAGTTGTTTGAAACCCTAGTTGCATAATCTCAGGAATCCCATTGAGATGAATACTAGTATGCTAAGCCGAGTAGCTGCTTTATTAATTAGGGATTTCGGTAGAAGTCGAGTGATTTTTCTAGCACTCGCGCGAGGTCAACAAATTGGTTGTATCCACTTTCTTATCATAATGATGCTGGTTTGTGGACAACAATCCATGGGGATTGGTTGTCCATGGGATAAAAATTGGAATAAGGATTAAGGTGTGGTACCGTGTGTCAAGCGTTTGAACGTACTAAGCACATGCCGAGAAATATGGTAAATCGGTAAGCCTAGTACCTGAGTGAACCTGGCAGTGGACATATCCCCTCACGCGACCTGAGACGAGGTCTCCCATTGCGGTTATGGTGGGTACAAGTGCGGTCACTGCACGACGACAGTCGGGGTCAGTGAGGCATTGTACGCTAAGGCGGTGAGCTCTGATCTGCTGACGGGGAATCGATGGGGACGGTTGATGTGTGTAGGGACGGAGTGCCTCGCCACGTCGTGTGTTTAGGTTTACCTTGCAAGGTTTAAAAACTCGATTCGAATCGTCTGCTTCTCGCAGCTAATGAGACTGCTTGATCCATGCTGCTACATTGAGTAATAAGTGGAAATGAGGTGACTGACAAAAGATGTTGATTGGTAAAAAAAATGTTTGATACCATGTATGATTAGCTAGGTACACATCTAGTCTAAAGGATTCTACTAAAACTCGAAAAGCTAAAACTTGATTTTAGACTCAGCTAGTGCTTTTGGCAAACCAAACCCCTCAGCCAAACAGCTGCATGTCTAGAGGTAGAGGAGTAGACTCCTCACACCGGGTAAGTCTAGCTGAGTATTAGTATACTCAGCCTTGCTTGTGGCACAATTTTTGCAGGTACTCCTTAGGATGATTGGTTGCTGGTGTGACTTGGCCTCCATCCCTACCACCGGGATAGACGGTCGAGTGGGTTACTGCTTCCGCAGGAGAGGACCAGGAGGAGTAGCGTGGCCAGGCTTCGCCATGTTACTCGGTTTTCTCCGTTAGTTATTTCCGCTGCATTAAAATTTATGGTTACTATTTCTGAAACTCCGATAATGTAATCACTAATGATACTTCTTAAATTTGTGGTATTATGCTTTATTGTATTTCTCTGTGCCTCACCTTCGAGTGAGCTAGTGGTATTCGATCCTAGTTAAGTGGCTTTATCAGACTAGATCCGAGGGACTGACGGTTTATTCCTATTTAAGTATGGTCTAGCCTCTAAGGCGGGACTTAGGCACTTAAGTTGGAATAATTCGGGCAGTTCTGCCACACCTCCCGTCACCGTTGATCCTCGGTGCCCGGACTTGGGGGTTCGGTGCTGTCCACTGAACGTGTGCAACCGCTCAATTGCGGGCGTGGGTGGTCGGTGAAGCGTGAATTCGTCGTCGGAGCTAGCACACCTTCGCAGCGACGCCCCGCACCGCGGACTGACCTCACCTCCACTCGGAAACCCGGTAACAACCCACCCCTCTGTTCGCCATACTCTCCGCATAGTGTAGATGCGCTCGGACTCGTGGTTGTGCCCCTGGGCGCGGCTGTCTGGATCGCCGGAGTTCGGCTGGGTGTGGAGCAGGGGGTGGCGCCGACGTGCGTGTGTGCACTGTTGGGGCGGAGATCGTGCGCCGTTGGATGACCAGCAACGGCTGTGATTAGATCATGTGCATACCGATTCGCGTAATAGGCTCGGCGCCGTTCGATCCGCATCTGGCAGCCGGAAAGCGATCGTGGGAGAGTTACTGTGTATGGTAGATCTGAGCCGTAGGATCTCGATCCACCGATCAGGATTGTTTACTGATTCATATAAAGCGTGGGCTAATCCTGGCGGCCGGTTTCTAATCGGACGACTGTAGGCCCACGGTACCCCTTCGTGGGTGGTTTTGCATATGAGCCCTCGGGTTTTAATGAAATCAACCCGCCATCCACGCGAGGTTAGTTCTGAGTCTGCGGATTATTACCCCGTGGCCCCTGCACTTCTTTGTAAATGAGGCCCAGTCCAGTAGTGAATTAAATGGATTAAATGAAATAGAAATTGGATTTTTAATATGAAAATAAACCCTAGAACTTGTTTATTCCATAGAAAATGCATATGAACCCCAAATCACTCCATTCCACTTTCTAAATTTTTGTAATTTAATTCTCTATCACCTAGAGCCTCTGTTTTGTCATGAAAATAGTAAGAAATTTATTTCTCACTTAATCCTATTTTAAACACATAAAACCTTTGAAAATCCATATCTTAAAATCTATAACTCCAAAAATTATGATTCCTGTTCCTAGGATTTTATTTTAATATTTAGATTATTACTGTGTATTTTGTGTACATGTTTGGTGTGATGTTAATTTTCTCTATACATCGTGCTTGTTTGTATTGTGGCGAGTAGAAGAGCCATGACCGAGGATCCTGGTGAGCAGCAGGTTGAAGTAGCTGAGCAGGAGCTCATTGAAGGCAAGTTGTGCCCTTGACCACTTTTTACCCAATAATATTCTTTAATATCACTTATTCATGCATAGGTTAATTTTGATGGGACCCGATAGGTCACCCTAGATTGTTTATCTCATTACCTTGTTTACCCCTGATTCACTTGGGTAGTATGCTATTGCTTTACCTGGTTTTGGGATAATCATTTATTACCTCTATGTTCCAATTCTTTTGTTATTCTATTTATGTTCATGTCAAGTTCATTAATATTAATTGGAACATAGAGCTTAACTTGAGAAACACGTGCCACCACAAGGGTTTAATGGGACGCCCTTGGCTGACTAATTAGGCAAGCTAGTGGAAGACTACCTTACCCGAAAGGGGCAAGGGTAGTAGGGGAGTTGCATGCAAGGAGGTTCTCGGGTTGATTTAGCTGCGATGGCGGTCAGACGAGGGATTCTTGCAAGTGCTCTTCCCATAAACTGTAGCGGGTTTTCGGAAGCTAGTGGAACTTTGTAAAGGCCTCGTTGTGTTGCCCTGCCGCGCTTCCTAGGTAGAGGTGTATGGGAGTCGCGACCCCTTGGCAGATGGGTAACATGACTTGTGGGTAAAGGGTACAACCTCTGCAGAGTGTAAAACTGGTATACTAGCCGAGCTCACGGTCATGAGCAGCTCAGGACTCTCTGATGTTTAAATTATGGAACTTAAATTCAATATTGGTCATTTGCATTGCATGGGATTATTATTAATTTTGTTCTATTACTTTACTTATGGTTTGGTATTTACTTACACTTAGTAACTGCTAATAAAATTTTGACCAACTAATTAAAAGCAATGCTCAGCTTTAACCCCTGTCATTGATTAGCCTTACACATCACATGAACTCACACCTTTGTGAGTTTATGTCCACTGGTTCCCCACAACTTGTTGAGCTATGATCATGTGTGAGCTCACCCTTGCTGTCTCACCCCCCCCATAGGAGAAGAACAGGTGGTTCAGGAGGAGCCACAAGGCGAGGAGTATGATCTGATCTAGGTGACGTTTCTCAGTTGACATTGGCGCTGACGATCCTTAGTTCGTTTTATATTTATTCTTTATTTTGTAATAAGTCTTCCGCTATGTAATAAATACTCTAATGTTTTATGACATTTATCTCTATACACTCTGTTATTATATATGTTGTCTTCTTGGCGCATGTATGAGATGCACCTGGCTTTGTTCCATAAAGCCGGGTGTGACACCCATGGAGGTGGCTGAGGGGCCTTCAGCCTTAGAGGTGGCTAGTGTAGAAGACCCAGCCCTCGAGGGTGGTGCCGGTAGCTACCCAGCCATCGAGGGTGTTGCTGGTAGTGATCTAGCTCTTGTGGGTAGTGCAAGCTACAACCTAGCCACTTAGGGTGTTCAGGTGTGCTCTCTTTCCCATGCCTCCATGGATGTCCACGTCGGGTCATCCTCACCTCGATCCGATGGAGCGACGGTGGTGCGTGCTTCCACAGTTTTAACTGGACAAGTCGCCTTAGAGGTCGGCGAGCTAGATGCAAAAGGAGCCTGTTATCTGCTTGTAGGGCTGAGATCACCTCGGATAGTGATCTTCAGATTGTTTCTGCTGACATTCCCTCGTCGAACCATGCCTCAGTTCCTCCTGCCCTGGGTCTGTAACACCCCTTGTGTTACTGGCACTAAAACTTGAGCATAACATCATGAGCATTGACATTTCATATTGCTTGTCACACCTAGAATACATTCACTAACTAAAAATTTCAGACAAGTTGTGATGACTTGATGTGTGGTTAACCCTAGGGTAGGATACTTAACCCTGTATTAGGGCTTAGGGATGTAAGTGAAGCCCAACTAAGTAAAAATCTCATAAGACATGAGAAATGATCACAAGTTAGCACATTTGATGGACTTTAGTGACACCAAAACCCTAAAGTACTCAAAACCCTAATTAAAACCCTAGGGGGGTTAAATGTAAATTCTTGGCACTTTTGGACTAAAGTGCAAATATCAAAGTAATAGAACATTACAAATCAAGTACTTTTCACTTTTTAGGATTTCAAAGTCAAATGATGAAGTTTGGACTTAATTGCAAAATACCCCATGAACACTAGGTGGTTGAGTTCTGAAATTCAGTGTTTTGAAGTCAACTTTGGAGCTCTATATCTCTAATTCTACAAGGATTTTGCCCTAGGTCAACACATCAAATTTATAGAGCTATGATAGGAGAATAACTTTGCTTAAGTGATTAAACCTTGGTGTTGTACAAAAATTTGAGTAAAATGGACAAAAAGTTGGCTGTCAGTCGAGTCATAATACTGAATTGTGAGTGCCAGTGAACCAGAACCAAGTTTGGGAGCTATTTTGAGCATGATCCAGTGAGTATTTGAGGTTGATTGCTATAGCAAGATTAAAGCTGGATTATAGGCCAAGAACTTTGTTACAGAGGCATTAACGAGTAGCCACATAGAAATCGGAGATTAATGCCCTGCAAATGGCTCTGTCACACAGATTGAATAGAGTTTTGATTGTACAGTAACTCAAGAAGATAGTGGTGCAGTGCACCTTGCCACCGTCAACCCCCGCGCCTGGATTCGCGCCGGTGATGCGATTCGTGCCCGTTGGTGACTGGATAACGCATCGGGGTGAAAAGATCTTCACCGTGGATGAGACCAGGTGCTGGCCGCCATACCCACTTGCCTCACGACCGGTCCAGATAGCCTTGCCGGAGTTGGCCACCTGCCACGCGATGGCCACGTGCCTTGAAGCTTTACCACGTCGCAGTGAGCCGCTTTAGGAAGCTGGTTCGTCGGCGGTAATCTTGCCACAGTTAAAGCCACACATCTCTTGCTCCAGTGACCTCCCCTCTCTCCGACCTCCAGCGCGCCATCTCAAAATTAGCCGCCACCACAGATGAAACCTATAAATTGTTGCCCCAGTGAACTCCGCTAGGTAATTGCGCATCCAACGCACCAGCCCTTGCCTCGGATTATCCACCAGAGCCTCCCAATTTTCCACTTCCCCCAAATCAGTCAGAGCACCGCCACGTGACATCTCGCCATGGCCAGACGTCTACAGGTTAGCTCATGCTCTTCGGTGTGATGTTCTAGCCTCCCTCATGTCCCCTGTTGCTCACAGAACCATTCGATTGAACTAGACCGCCTCGAACCTAGAACATGTTGAGTTATCTCCGGTTTCCATCGCCACCATGGACAGAGCGACTGTGAGCTAGAACTTTACAATTGATTGAGGAGTTATGGTCATTATGGGTGGAATTAGGTGTCAGCCACACCTGAGCGCCGGTCGTTGCGTTATCCTGCCAGTACAGGCTCGCCGGAGCCACTGCTCCGCTGTCCATGGTTGGGGACCTCAACTTGCGAAGGAATAGAAAGGGAGGGGCCTCGAGGCAAATGTCAGTGACACATAGAAATAGTGCACAGGACTCTTAACCAGTTTTTTAAATGGCCAGGGTCTTCTGTGCAAACCTGGCAACGCGGGCACGCGCGGACGCGCGTTTCCCTGGACGTTTCAGCCCATAACTATTCATCTTTTTCCCTTTTCTTTTTCTTCCAGAATTAGGAAATTCATAGAAAATTATAGAGAACTGATAAAAATATGGGAACAATTTTGTTGGACTCCTAAATTTCTCTAGTATTTAATAAAAATAGTTCCAAGAATTTAAGTCCAAACCAGGAATTATGTAGTATTTAATAAGGCTAAAACCTAGACTAGTGGAATTTTAGAAATTATTTGAGGACTCCAAAAATCATAAAACTTTTTGGATAAACTTAATCTGATAATTAGAACCCATGGGTGAAATTTGACTTGTTTTGGATATTGTTTGATCCCCAAACCCAAAACCCTAATCTTCTAGGTAGTATCTGCCTTATGCTAATGAAGTACTGACTCTGAAAACCCTAGTTTCCCTGGTGCACCGTGAAGGAAAGTTGTTTTCAAGATACAACTTGATGTATCTCTACTATCATTGCATTCTCATAAGCATCACATGAGCATTCATGGTTATATATGGTTATGTATAGAAAATGAAGAAGAAGTGACTGTTGAAGAAAAGGAGACTGCACCATCAACTGTGAATCCACCTGCCGGGAACTGTTTTTATTTTGATATTTGTGGAACAGAGCCCGACTCCCCTACAACACAAGGCAAGCCCCGGTGCATTTGCCACCTCCTTCCTGTTTTAAACTTTTATCACTTGAATGATGCATTAGGTGATAGGAATTGAGTGTTAAACCAATTGCTGCATTTCCTTCCTTAGAATTATTCACTCTTCCTTGATTACCTGTTTTATGAAAAGGTTTTCTGATGCTTAGCCTTGATGTAGAAAAACAAAATGTTTTGTTTTTAACAAAAGATGATGCTTCAGATGGAATGGGATGTTTTCAAAAATAAAACTTGATGGTGGATCCATCATGGCCGTGATGGGTTCAACATCAAAAAAGATATACCTCTGACAGGTACCAAACTTTGGGTTTTAAATGATAAAGATGAGTCCGGGCGAGTGACTTGCACGAGAAGAGAGTCTCGGTGTAGTGTCCCTGTCTGAGTCGATTAAGGACCGTACCGATGTAGGCTTGCTGATTGAGGACCTTTTAACTGGTCACATGCCTCGTCATGGGTAAGCTTTGCCTCGGGCAGACTAATACCAAAAAGGCCAACACGCAATAGGAGTGGAGAGATGGCGAGAGTAGCATGTACCTCCACGGCAAAAGGCTGGACGGTGGTGTATCTGTGCTCTCGGTTGGCGTGAACCCGGTCTGGTCTTAAGAAACCCGGTGGCGAGTTGATATATGCAAGGGTTAAGTGCTACATATATATGTCGTGTGATTGGAGATCCCGAACTGGGTATTAATCGATTCGGATCGCCGTTACTTCTCGGACATGAAGACTTGGTCACCGCCCTACACGTAGCTTCCAGTAAATTGAAAGGGATGATAAAAGACGGCTAGTATAGGCCAAGTGCTTGAACTAGGGTAGAAAGAACTCTAGTTGCAGGTAATGACTCAACTTGACAATAAAATTTGATTTTTAGGGATCCACTATTAGTAAGCATTTTTTGCAAATAGAGTCTTGATTCTTGATTATGCCTTACCTTGACTCCCTTAAGCCAGCATATCCTTGAGAGTCTTTTCTTTTGACGGGTAAGACTTGCGAAAGTACACTCCGTACTCAGGGTTTCCAAACCCATGTTGTTGTAGGTGAGGAAATAGCAGACTTTTGCTGTTTTTGTTCTAAGGTGGTGCCCAAAGAAGAACCTCAGTAGTGAAGCCGCAAGAGGATGTTGGCCTCCCACTCGAAAAGCAATATACTTTTATGCGGGAGGGGTTTTTGCCTCCCAAGTCTGTAATAATATTACTCTATGCACTCATACAACATGGTAATGTAATAATAATACTCTCTCTATATTTTAATTAATGTAAATTAAGTTATTGTAATTCACTTCTGCCTATTCGTTCCTCCGATGTGATGTAATATCTGTGTGACAGGTGAAGCGCTCTTGGGCGAGGAAATGGGAATACAATTACCAAAATTGTTGAGTGATTATGTTCATCTACAGGGTTGTCCAAGGTCCGTTGGACAAGGACAACTGTAGGTGGGCCTAATAACTTGGGAGGTTCCGTCACAGCTGGTATCGGAGCGTAGCCCATCTCTTCAGATATTATGAAGCACTTCGAAAAGAATTTTCAAATACTTATCTAGAAGTATTCTTTCATTCTTACCTTGCCACTTTTTGGAAGCTCTCATCTTAAGACCAGGCAATAGAGTGCAATATATAGGAAGTTGGGGATCAGCGAAAGTTGATTCCGTAATTATTGGGTTATGCATGCATCATGTTTAAATCTTCCCCTCTTATGGAGATATGGCATGTACGAGGAAAACCACGCGCAAGTCCACTAGACCTTTTGGTGTGCCTTGTCATCAGTTAGCTCCCCGACATGAAGGAAGCAGTAGCGGCAGCAATGATCCAATCGGAGACTTAGAAGACCAAGTGGAACAGCTTCAGACAGAGCTACATCACCGAAACCGGGTGTGGGCACAAGACGATCAGTGTATAGCTGAATTGTCAGCTGACGTCAGACGCTTGCAGACAAGCTTTCTGAACGGGATCTGGTGGTTGATTGGGCCATCAACTCACGTTTGGTTGCTTGGGACCGAGAAGCAAAAGCTCGAGCTCGTGTGACTGAGCTTAGTGCGGCCCTCGATAGTCTGCAAGTATACTGCAATACTTTACATGTGGAAGTACATGTACTGTATGCTCGACTACACCTAGACGTGCCTTTCGACGCTGCTATGGGAGCCGGACCGTCGGGAACAACAAACGAAGGACTTGACGAGGAGTTGGACCTTTTCAAGCCCCCTCCTTCCTTGAATCTTGCTGACGAACGGTCTCCTGCAACAGGGAATGAAGAAACCAAGGATGATGAAGACTAGAATAGTATAGTTAGATATTATACTTATGTAAAATAAGTAGTGAAGTCAAGTTGTACGCTGAAGTCTGTATAATTATTACATTTTGGTAATGTAATATAATGATATATTTTGGCATGTTATATTTTTCCCAAATGTTTCTTTGCCTCAGATCCCATCACGGACTCGCGCACACGATGGTGTGGGGACTTCCTGTGGTCGAGAAGATACTCCCAACCCGCCACCAGTACCACCAACGTTGGCCAAGGCTATTGCTGCCTTGGTCAACGCCACTGCGGACAATACATGCTTCTTGCATGAAATGGCGGGCAATCAGTTCCAACAACATGGAGGCAGAGCTCCTCTGCAAGGACCTCGTGAAACTACGTACCAGGAATTCCCTGAGACACGTCCCCCGCTCTTTATTAAAGCAGAAGACCCTCTAGAAGCTGACAAGTGGATAAGATTAATGGAGCAGAAGTTCAGATTGGTCCGTTGCATGGAGACACAGAAGCCATTATTTGCTGCCCAACAACTGAGAGGGCCTGCCAGTACATGGTGGGCGAATTTTGTGGTGGTTCAACTAGCTAGACATCATATCACTTGGGAAGAATTTAAACTGGCCTTCTGTGAACACTGTGTTCCAGAGGGAGTGCTTCACATGAAACAAGAGAAGTTCATTCGACTAAAGCAAGGGGAAGAAATTGTAATGCAGTATCTCAACAAGTTCATTCATCTGTCCCAGTATGCAATCGATCAAGTAAATACTGATTTTAAGAAAAAGAATTGCTTCATGAGGGGACTTAATGACAGGCTTCAGAGGAAAATGGCAACCTGTCTGGATCTTACTAACAGCAGAGCTGTCAGCATGGCATTGGCCGTAGAAGCCAAGAACACAGGCCATGGAAAATTAAAGGGATTTGGAGGTGATAGGTCTAATCAGGGACCTGAAAAGCGAACCAAGTTGGTAATCCGACCTTTTAATCAGAATCGTTCTTCGCCTCGTCCACCCTCCTATCCGTTCAAACAGCCTGTTTTCCTTCGTCCTACCACTTCCCCCACTTATACAAATCAGTCAAGTGCCCCTAGTACTTGTTTCCCCGCTCTCCCTAGTTCTTCTACTGGCTGCTTCAACTATGGGAATTTTGGTCATTTTATAAAGGACTGCCCATACCCGAAGTAGAATAAATTCAACACTCAGCAGAACTCTGGGAGCTCCAATCAAGGCAAAGGGAACATGGCTAATAATTCAATGGGCAAAATGTCAAGAAGACAAGGCAAGTTTATTATACTCAAGTGGCCACTACACTAGAAGGCGAGCCATAATGATGGGTACGTTCCTTGTGGCCAATTACCCAACAGTCATTCTCTTTGATTCTGGTGCTTCACATACTTTCATAAGCAAGAATTTCGTGGAAAAGCATTGCATTCCTTGCACTGAATCAAGGGAAGGATTTATTATCCATTCACCTAGGGGACGGATAGTTACTAAGGAAATAGTCTTCCATATACCAGTAACATTGGCTGGAAGGGAATTCCCTACCAACATGATTGTTTTAAAGGGCCAAGATATAGATGTAATCCTAGGCATGAATTGGTTAGCCCAACATAGAGCTATCCTCAATACTAACTTAAGGACCATCAAATTGAACTATGGTCAGGAAGAAATTCAATTGTCCATCCCTGTAGCTATTCCAGCCAGACCGTCCAGACAAGTTTATGAAGCTATCATACCCGAAATCCAGAATATTCCGGTGGTGTGTGTATTCCCGGATGTCTTTCCTGAAGATCAGCCTAGATTACCTCCAGAAAGGGATGTAGAGTTTGTGATTGAACTGAAGCCCGGTACAGCTCCTATTTCTAGAAGGTCGTACCGAATGCCACCAAATGAATTGGCGAAACTCAAGATTCAATTACAAGACTTACTTGAAAAGGGATTCATTAGGCCTAGTTCATCACCTTGGGGATGTCCCACAATTTTTGTCAAGAAGAAGGATCAAACACTTCGAATGTGCGTGGACTACAGTCCCCTTAATGAGGTCACTATCAAGAACAAGTACACTATTCCCCGATTGATATCTTGTTCGATCAACTTACTAGAGCTCGGGTATTCTCCAAGATTGACCTCAGGTTGGGTTATCATCAGATCCGTATTCGACCCAAAGATATATCCAAGACCGCATTCACCACGCGGTATGGATTGTTTGAATATTTGGTTATGTCCTTCGGATTGACCAATGCTCTAGCCCACTTCACGTACTTAATGAACTCGGTGTTTATGCCCGAGTTGGATAAATTTGTGGTGGTCTTCATTGATGACATCTTAATCTATTCCAAGAATGAAGAGGAGCATGCTAAACACTTACGGATCATGTTAACACGCTTAAGGGAACACCAATTATATGCTAAATTTAGCAAATGCGCATTTTGGTTGGAGGAAATCCAATTTTTGGGACATGTATTATCTACAAAAGGAATTGCGGTTGACCCCAGCAAGGTCAAGGATATTCTAGAGTGGAAATCACCAACGACAGTACATCAAGTTCTAAGTTTCCTTGGGCTGGCTGGCTATTATCGCAGATTGATTCTGGATTTCTCCAAGATTGTGAAACCAATCACAAGTTTGTTGAAGAATGATACAAAGTTTGACTGGTCTTCAAAGTGCAATGAAGCCTTCGAGCAGCTGAAGGTATTATTGACTACTACTCCGGTATTGGCTCAACCGGATATTAAAAAGCCTTTTGATGTATACTGTGATGCATCCGGCAGTGGACTTGGGTGTGTCTTAATGCAGGAGGGACGAGTCATATCATATGCTTCAAGAAAGTTACGCCGACATCAGGAGCACTATCCAACTCATGACTTGGAATTAGCTGCAATTGTTCATGCCCTCAAGATATGGCGTCATTATCTGCTGGGAAATATCTGCCATATATATAGAGATCATAAAAGTCTGAAATATATCTTTACCCAGTCAGAACTGAATATGAGGCAGAGAAGATGGCTTGAGCTAATTAAGGACTACGATTTACAAATTCATTATCACCCAGGAAAGGCCAATGTGGTGGCAGATGCACTAAGTCGCAAGGCTTCCTGCTATTGTCTTACAGTAAGGACCCCTCACATCACATTATGTCAAGAAATGGAGAAGTTAAACCTAGGAATGATTCAACATGGAACTTTGACCCAATTAATGCTTGAGTCAGTTCTTCTGCAAAAGATTATTGATGCCCAAAGAAGTGACAATGGTATGAAACATATTCATGAGAAAATAGAAGCCGACAAAGCTAATGGTTTCAGAAGAGATGATCAAGGGATAATATGGTTTAATGATCGCATAGTTGTGCCTAAGGATGCGGAAGTCCGCCAACAAATTTTGGATGAAGCTCATCTTAGTCGATATTCCATTCATCCCGGAAGTACTAAGATGTACCAAGATTTAAAGCAACACTATTGGTGGACAAAGATGAAGATTGAGATTGCACGCTATGTGGCAAGATGTGACACCTGTAGACGTGTCAAAGCAATACATATGAAGACTGCTGGTCCACTACAATCTTTACCCATTCCGACTTGGAAATGGGAGGACATTAGCATGGACTTTATTGTGGGATTACCCAGGACAACTAAAGGTTTTGACTATGTGGGTTATAATTGATCGACTTACAAAGATCGCCCAATTTCTTCCCGTCAAAGTAAAGTATACAGTGGCCACATATGCGGAACTTTACATTGCTTGTATTCTCAGTTTGCACGGGTTCCAAAAACAATTGTGTCGGACCGCGTACCACAATTTGTATCCAAATTCTGTGAAGAACTCCACAAGTCTCTGGATACTAAGTTGCTCCACAGTTCAGCCTATCATCCTCAAACAAGTGGACAAACTGAGAGAGTGAATCAAATACTCGAAGACATGTTGCAGGCATGTGTCCTGGAGTTTCCACAAAAATTGGATGAATGCTTACCATTGGCAGAGTTTTCATATAACAATAGTTATCAAGAAAGTATTAATATGGCAACATTTGAAGCATTGTATGTGAAAGGGAAATGTGCCCTTGGGCCATTTCTAGTATATTTTGGTGATTAAGTGCTCAACACATATTAAGTAATTATATGCCAAATGATGGATGAAGTGCAAATCAACAAGAAGGTATGATTCTAGACTTAGTACATTGGTTTTTGTGTACTAATATATTTGTCTAAGTACTAGAATCAGAGAAAAGAGAAAAAGGAAAAGACTTGGCTAGAGCAGCCAAGTCTCAGCACAGTCTGACACAACGGACTATCCGGTGGTGCACCGGGCAGTGTCCGGTGGCGCACCGGACAATGTCCGGTGCACCAGGCTAGACTTCGGCGAACTGGCTGCTCTAGGGAGTTTCTGGCGGCGTACGACTATAATTCACTAGACTGTCCGGTGGTGCACCGGACTGTCCGGTGAACCAACGGGCGCCAGCGCAACGGTCAGCCACCAAATCCACGGGTGACGCGTGGCTCGCTCCAATGGTCGGTAGGGGCACCGGACAGTGTCCGGTGCACCAACTGCCATCAATCTGCAATGGTCGGTTGCGCTCGATTTGGAAGGGAATCGGGCACCGGACATGAACAGTAGCTGTCCAGTGGCACACCGGACTATCCGGTGCGCCACCCGACAGAAGGCAAGAATTGCCTTCCCAGTTTGCCTCCAACGGCTCCTAGCTGCCTTGGGACTATAAAAGGGTCCCCTAGGCGCATGGAGGAGTAACCCCAAGCATTCCTTGATCATTCCTAAGCACCAAGACTCCATTCTCGTGCATTTGATTCTTTGAGATAGTGACTTGAGCCCCATTTGAGTAGAGAACTCATCGAGTTGTGTTGTGAGCTCAAGTTGTGGCTTTGTGTGCGTGATTGTGCTCTTGCTTTGAGTCTTGTGTGTGTTGCTCTTCCCTCCCTTACTTCCGTGCTTCTTTGTGATCATCAATTGTAAGGGCGAGAGGCTCCAAGTTGTGGAGATTCCTCGCAAACGGGAGATAGTGAAAGGAAGAAAAACACCGTGGTATTCAAGTTGATCATTGGATCACTTGAAAGGGGTTGAGTGCAACCCTCGTCCATTGAGACGCCACAACATGGAGTAGGCAAGTGTTATACTTGGCCGAACCACGGGATAAATCACCGTGTCTCTTGTGCTTGTTTTTCTTTGTGACCATTGTGTTTCACAAGAGCTCGGTCCTTAGCCACTTAATTCCATTGTGCTAACACTTAACCAAGTTTTGTGGCTACAAGTTTTAGATTTTTACAGGATCACCTATTCACCCCCCTCTAGGTGCTCTCAATTGGTATCAGAGTTGTTCTCTTCACGAAAGGGACTAATCGCCCGAAGAGATAGATCCTAAGGGAAAGGGGATGGTGGTCAACAATAAGGAGAAGGAGTCCATCTTCAACGAGCCAAGGGACGACAAGCCCACTGACTCTGGCTTGAGTCATAAGAAGAAGGACGGGTAGAAGAAGAGGCGCATCAAGAAGATCGTCTACTACGACAGCGACGAGTCTTCTTCTTCCCCAAGAGACGACGACTACAACGAGAAAAAGAAACCGGTCAACTCAAACTTTTCTTTTGATTATTCTTGTATTCTGTATAATTCCAATGCTCATTTGCTTTGTATTCCTCTTGGTAAACCTCCTCACTTTGATGGAGAGGACTATGCTTTTTGGAGTCACAAAATGCGTACTCACCTCTTCTCTCTCCATCCTAGCATTTGGGAGATAGTAGAGAATGGAATGCAATTTGAAAGTACGGATAACCCAGTATTCATTACTAAACAAATTCATAAAAATGCACAAGCTACTACTGTTTTGTTAGCATCGTTGTGCAGGGATGAATACAACAAGGTGAGCGGCTTGGACAACGCCAAGCAAATATGGGACACCCTCAAGATCTCGCATGAGGGGAACGACTCCACCATAATCACCAAGATAGAGTTGGTGGAAGGTGAGCTGGGAAGGTTCGCGATGATCAGGGGAGAGGAGCCAATGCAAACGTACAACAGGCTCAAGACCCTGGTCAACAAGATCAGGAGCTATGGGAGCACGAGATGGACGGACCACGACGTCGTCCGACTTATGCTCAGGTCTTTTACTGTCATTGACCTTCATCTTGTGAACTCAATCCGTGAGAATCCTAGGTACACAAAGATGACGCCCGAGGAGATACTCGGAAAATTTGTGAGCGGACGGAAGATGATTAAAGAAGCTCGCTATGTGGTAGATGCTCTAAATGGCCCAATGCCCGTCTACAAGCTTCAACCCGTTGCTCTCAAGGCAACAAGTAGCAGGGAGACGCTACCTAGCAAGGTGGCACAAGTTGAGGCTGCCGGGCTAAATGAAGATGAAATGGACCTCATCATCAAGCGCTTCAAGACGGCGCTAAAAGGACACAAGGAGCATCCCAACAAGAGCAATACAAAGGGAAAGCGCTCCTGCTTCAAGTGTGGTAAGACTGGTCACTTTATTGCTAACTGCCCCGATAATGATAGTGACCAGGGACAAGAGAAGAGAGGGAAGAGGGAGAAAAAGAAGTTCTACAAGAAGGCAAAGGGTGAAGCACACATTGGCAAAGAGTGGGATTCGGATTGCACTTCATCCGACTCCGACGACGAAGGACTCGCCGCCTCGGCCTTCAACAAGTCGTCTCTCTTCCCCAACGAGCGCCACACCTGCCTCATGGAAAAGGAGAAAAAGGTAAGCGCTCGAGATAACCCTAAGTATACTACTTCAAGCGATGATGAATCTAGTGATGATGAAGTAGACTATACTGAACTGTTTAAAGGTTTAGATAGATCAAAAGTAGATAAGATTAATGAATTGATTGAGGCATTAAATGAAAAAGATAGACTACTAGAAAGACAAGAGGACATTTTGTTTGAGGAACATGACAAATTTGTTAGTGTTCAAAAGTCTCTTGCCCTAGAAATTAAGAGGAATGAATTACTATCTTCTGAAGTATCTATTTGCAATGAATCTATCTCTAGTTCAAAGGCTTTGAATGATGATTTAATTGCTAAGTTAGAAGAAGCTAATAAATCTAGTTCTTGTGTAGAGAATGTTGTCATTTGTAATAGGTGTAAGGATTTTGATGTTGATGCATGTGTTGAGCACCTTACTTCTATTACAAAATTAACTAATGAAGTGGCTAGTCTTAATGTCCAACTTAAGACTAGCAAAAATGACTTTGATAAGTTAAAATTTGCTAGGGATGCCTACACGGTTGGTAGACACCCCTAAATTAAGGATGGACTTGGCTTTCGCAAGGAAGCCAAGAACTTAACAAGCCAAAGGGCTCCCATCTCCAACAAGGAGAAAGGGAAGGCCCCTATGACTAGTAGCATTCAAAAGAATCATGCATTCATTTATGATAGAAAATTTTCTAGGAATGCAAACTATAATAGGAGTTATGATGCTTATGATTCACATGCCATGACAAACTATAATAGGAGTTATGATGCTTATGATTCACATGCCATGATTGCTTCATGTTCTAATTTTAATGGTAGGCCTAGGAGAAATATTGTGTCTCATACTCCTAGGAAAGTGTGCAATAAACCTACCACTATCTTTCATGCTTGCAACACTAAGTATGTTCTTTCATGTAGAAATGAAAATGTAGTTGCTAGAAAATTGGGGTCCAAATGCAAGAGAGACAAGACTTGCATTTGGGTCCCAAAGGATGTTGTAACTAACCTTGTAGGACCCAACAAGAGTTGGGTACCTAAAACCCAAGCCTAATTTGTCTTGCAGGTTTATGCATCCGGGGGATCAAGCTGGATTATCGACAGCGGATGCACAAACTACATGACGGGGGAGAAGAAGATGTTCACCTCCTACGTCAAGAACAAGGATTCCCAAGACTTGATTATCTTTGGAGATGGGAACCAAGGCAGGGTCAAAGGCTTAGGCAAGATTGCCATCACAAATGAGCACTCTATTTCTAATGTATTCTTAGTAGAGTCGCTAGGCTATAATCTCATGTCGGTTAGTTAATTGTGCCACATGGGCTATAATTGTTTGTTTACAAATGTCGATGTATATGTCTTTAGAAGGAGTGATGGTTCATTAGCGTTTAAGGGTGTACTAGATGGCAAACTCTACTTAGTTGATTTTTCGAAAGAGGAGGCCGATCTAGATGCATGCTTAATCGCTAAGACTAGTATGGGCTGGCTGTGGCATCGCCGTCTAGCACATGTTGGGATGAAGAACCTCCACAAACTTCTAAAGGGAGAGCATGTGTTAGGACTAACCAATGTATGTTTCGAAAAAGATAGACCTTGTGCAGCTTGTCAAGCAGGGTAACAGGTGGGAAGCACTCATCACAACAAGAATGTGATGACTACATTAAGACCACTGGAGCTTCTCCACATGGACCTCTTCGGACCCGTCGCCTACCTCAGCATCAGGGGAAGTAAGTATGGTTTAGTAATTGTTGATGATTTTTCCCGCTTCACTTGGGTATTCTTTTTGTAGGATAAATCAGAAACCCAAGGGACCCTTAAGCGCTTTCTAAGGAGAGCTCAAAATGAATTTGAGCTTAAGGTGAAGAAGATAAGAAGCGACAACGGGTCTGAGTTCAAGAACCTTCAAGTAGAGGAGTACCTTGAGGAGGAAGGGATCAAGCACGAGTTCTCCGCTCCTTACACACCACAGCAAAATGGTGTAGTAGAGAGGAAGAACAGGACGCTTATCGACATGGTGAGGACGATGCTTCGAGAATTCAAGACGCCCGAGCGGTTTTGGTCGGAAGCTGTGAACACAGCTTGCCATGCCATAAACCGGCTCTATCTCCATCGCTTCCTCAAAAAGACTTCGTATGAACTTCTAACCGGTAACAAACCCAACGTTTCATACTTTGGTGTATTTGAGAGTAAATGTTACATTCTATTGAAGAAAGGTTGAAATTCTAAATTTTCTCCCAAAGCAGTAGAAGGGTTTTTACTAAGTTATGACTCAAATACAAAGGCTTATAGAGTCTTCAACAAATCATCGGGTTTGGTTGAAGTCTCTAGCGACGTTGTATTTGATGAGACTAATGGCCCTCCAAGAGAGCAAGTTGATCTTGATGATATAGATGAAGATGATGTTCCGACGGCCGTAATCCGCATCATGGCGATTGGAGATGTGCGACCACAGGAACACCAAGAACAAGATCAACCTTCTTCCTCAACGATGGTGCATCCCCCAACTTCAGATGATGAACAGGTTCCTCAAGAGGAGGCATGTGATCAAGGGGGAGCACAAGAAAGACCAAGTTGTGGAGGAAGAAGCACCACAGGCCCCTCCAACTCAAGTCCGAGCGATGATTCAAAGGAATCATCCCGTCGACCAGATTTTGGTGATATAAGCAAGGGAGTAACCACTCACTCTAGATTAGCAAATTTTTGTGAGCATTACTCTTTTGTCTCTTCTATTGAGCCTTTCAGGGTAGAAGAGGCCTTGCAAGATCCGGACTGGGTGTTGGCCATGCAGGAAGAGCTCAACAACTTCAAGCGAAATGAAGTTTGGACCCTGGTGCCACGTCCAAAGCAAAATGTTGTAGGAACCAAGTGGGTGTTCCGCAACAAGCAAGACGAGCACGGAGTGGTGACAAGAAACAAGGCTCGACTTGTGGCAAAAGGTTATGCTCAAGTCGCAGGTTTGGACTTCGAGGAGACTTTTGCTCTTGTGGCTAGGCTAGAGTCCATTCGCATTTTGTTAGCCTATGCCGCTCACCACTCTTTCAGGTTGTTTCAAATGGATGTGAAGAGCGCTTTCCTCAACGGGCCGATCAAGGAGGAGGTGTACATGGAGCAACCCCCTGGCTTTGAGGATGAATGGTACCCCAACCATGTGTGTAAGCTCTCTAAGGCGCTCTATGGACTTAAGCAAGCCCCAAGAGCATGGTATGAATGCCTTAGAGATTTTCTAATTGCTAATGCTTTCAAGGTTGGGAAACCCGATCCAACTCTTTTCACTATGACATGTGATGGTGACCTATTTGTGTGCCAAATTTATGTCGATGACATAATATTTGGTTTGTAACACCCGGTTTTAAAGGACAAAGCCGGGTGCATCTCATACATGCGCCAAGAAGACAACATATATAATAACAGAGTGTATAGAGATAAATGTCATAAAACATCAGAGTATTTATTACATAACAGAAGACTTAATACAAAATAAAAGAATAAACATAAAACGAACTAAGGATCGTCGGCGCTAATGTCAACTGAGAAACGCCACCTAGATCAGATCATACTCCTCGCCTTGTGGCTCCTCCTGAACCACCTGCTCTTCTCCTGTGGGGGGGTGTGAGACAGCAAGAGTGAGCTCACATACGTTCATAGCTCAACAAGTCGTGGGGAATAATGTGGCATGAACTCTCCAAAGGTGGGAGTCCGTGAAGTGTAAGGCTGATCAATGAAATAAAGGCTGAAGCTGAGCATTGCTTTTATAAGTTGGTCAAAATTTTATTAGCAGTTACTAAGTGTAAGTAAATACCAAACCATAGTAATAATAAGTAAAAGTAATAATAAAATAATCCCAAATGCAATGAAATGACAGGTTAAGTTTAAGTTCCATAATTTAATCATGTGAGTGTCCGAGCCGCTCATGACCGTGAGCACGGCTAGTATACCAGTTTTACACTCTGCAGAGGTTGCACATCTTTACCCACAAGTCGTGTTACCCATTTGCCACGGAGTTGATCAGACTCCATACACCTCTACCAAGGAAGCGAGGCAGGGTACCACTACGAGGCCTTTACAAAGTTCCACTAGCTTCAGACTACCCGCTACAGTTTATAGGAAGCTCCAGTGCAGGGTTCTTGTCTGACCGCCATCGCAGCAAAATCAACCCAAGGACCTCCCTAAACTGACCACTCCCCTACTGCCCTTGCCCCTTTCGGGTAAGGTAGCCATCCACTAGCTTTCCTAGTTAATCAGCCAAGGGCGTCCCATTAAACCCTTGTGGTAGCACTATTTTCCCGGGTGGTTCTCCATGTTCCCATCAACATAATGATCTTAACATGAACAGTAAAGAATAAAACAGATAATAAGAAGTATAACAATGAGTGATGAATATCTCTATACCCAATCCACATAAAGCAATAGCATGTACTACCCAAAACTTTAGTAGTAAAACCAGTGGTGAAGCAAGGTATAAAGATAGTCAAATCTAGGGTATCCTATTGGGTCCCATCAAAATTAACCTATGCAGATCATTATGAATAATAAGAACATGAATGGGTAAAAGAAGTGATCAAGGGCACAACTTGCCTTCAACGAGCTCCTGCTCAGCAGTCTCTACTTGTTGAACCTCAGGTTCCACAGTGGCTTGCTCGTCTACTCGCATCAACACAATACATACATAGCATAGCATAAATTAACATTACACCAAACATATAAATAAAATACACAGTAATAAATTAGTCATTAAAATAAGATCATAGGAACTTGAACCATTAAATTTGGAATTATAGGTTTTAAGTTATGAATTTCTGGAGGTTTTATGCATTTAATATAGGGTTAAGTGAGAAATAAATTTTAATGTGCACTTCATGTAAAAACAGTGGTACTATTTGATAGATAATAATATTACAAAATTATAGGAACTGGAATGGTCCAATTTGGAGTTCATATGCATTTACTATGAATTAAACAAGTTTTAACATTTATTTATGCACTAAAAATTGATTTATGATATTAATTTCTGATTTTCAAAGTTCTCTGGATTGGGCCTCAAATTCCCGAAAACTCAGGGGTCTCGGTGCAAGTGTTTCCAAGACTCAGGGAGACACCCGAGCGGACTGCGGGTTGATTCCCGTTTTCCCCGAGGGCTCTTTTGCAAAACGACCCGGCCGAAGGGGTATCCAACGACCCTGGCCGTCCGATTCAATTTAAACAATCCAGATTAGATCACGGTTCATATTGAAGCGGTATGGAATGCGGGCCCTCGGATTTCAATCCCACGGCCCACGCTGAATCTACGTCATAATCAATCGTGAACCCTACGATCCAAATCTAATGGCCATGATCACCCTGAGTGAAACGGTACGCAGATTCTAATCTCAACCGTGGGGAACTGATCCAACGGCCCAAGATGCCTCTCCTACCTCCAGCATCGGACCCCGGCGGCACGACGAATCCCAGCGGCCGGACCTCGCCGGCGCGGAGCCTACCTGGCACCCAGGTGCCCCAATTTCCAAATTGCCCACGGCTACGCAGTAGGGAAGAGATAATGAATGCAATGGTGGGTGCCTTACCGTAGATCAAGCTCCCAGGAATCCCGCCCACGGCGCGCTGTAGTCCCGCGGCGGAGAACAATTCGACGGCGAGAAATTGGAGGCACACGGCCCGTCCCCTCGCACGGCACTACGACAATCGAGAATAGGAGGTTCGGGCGGAGCTCTCTGACCTCACAGCACTGGCTAGAAGGCGCAGGAACAGGATTTCCACCCACGGCCGAGCGCGCGACGGCGACTGACACAGGGTATTCTCTGGACAGGGGAATTTACGCTTGGCGGCGCACGCGAACACGAGGGGGAGGAGAGAGAGGTTACGGCCGGTTTTATGGACACGCGGGTGACCGAGATACCGCAACAGTCCACGCAGCCGGCGAGCATGCAGCGGCGGAAGGAGCGGGTTGACCCAACCAACCGAGGAGACGGTCGATCTGATGAGGAGGGCCCACCGGGCGGCGAGGGAAATCACGAGCGTGAGGCAGCGGTGAATGACGCATGGGGCCCGCGGCGCAGTGAGGCAAGTGGGCGGCCATGCGCTGACGGCCGAGCCCCACATGTCGGGCGTGCGCGCGGTATGGAGATTGACGACCTGGGCTGCGCGGTGGGAGATGGATAGTGGGCCGAAAAGGGCTTAGCCGGCCCAAACAGGGTTTTAATCTTTTTTCCATTTTATTCTCTATTTTCTTTTCTCCATTTCCAAGTTAAATTTGAATTCAAACTTAAATTCAAACTTCTATGGCTCATCACTTCAACTTATATTTGTGAAATTAGGGATATTAATTCTGAATATATTTATTTATATATATATTATTTATATTTTTTTATATCCATTCTCTTTTTGGTTTCACTTCTAGAATTTCTTTTCCAAACTCTAGAATTTCTTTTAGGATTTAACTTCCCATTGGGGTATTAACATAATTAATAATATTATTTTTTTTGTTTACCATATTTTTATATCATCACAAAATGCACACAAAGTAAGATCCAGCATGATGCACAAGTTATTTAGGTGTTCTTGGTTCTAATTACCCACTTTTAACTAGTGTTGATCACATGCCATGAATAGTAGAGGCCACAAACTAATGGGTTTAACTCTATCCACTTTTATTACACTTTTGAGTATTACAAATCCTACCCCCCTTAAAAATAATCTCGTCCTCGAGATTCAAGAAGATCTAGGGAAAAGATGGGGAAAATCTATGCGAAGCTCTTCTTCTCTTTCCCAAGTAGCTTCATCTTCACCATGGTGACTCCATTGTACCTTGCACATCTTGATCACCTTATTTCTTGTAACTCGAGTCAAAGTCTCCAGAATCTTGATAGGGTACTCAGCATAAGTCAGATCATCTTGAACACTAAGGTCTTCTATTGGTAATTGCTCCTCAGGTACCCTGAGGCACTTCTTTAGCTGAGACACATGAAACACATCATGTACATCTGACAGATGATTGGGTAACTCCAGTTGATATGCAACTTCTCCCACTCGCTTTAAGATCAAGAAAGGTCCAATGAAGCGAGGGGACAACTTTCCTTTAACTTTAAATCTCCTCATACCCCGAAGTGGTGACACCTTCAAATAGACATGATCACCCTCCTTAAACTCCAGTAATCTTCTCCTATTATCAGCATAGCTCTTTTGCCTGGATTGTGCAATTCTCAAATTTTCTCTTATCATTCGAACTTGTTCTTCTGCCTCTCGTATAAGTTCAGGCCCAAAGAACTGTCTTTCTCCAGTTTGATCCCAATACAATGGAGTCCTACACTTTCTGCCATATAGAGCCTCAAACGGTGACATCTTCAAACTGGCTTGATAACTGTTATTATAAGAAAACTCAGCATAGGGTAAGCTCTTCTCCCAACTGCCACCATGCTTGAGAGCACAAGCTCTTAACATATCTTCCAGCACTTGATTAGTCCTCTCTGTCTGTCCATCAGTTTGAGGATGGTAGGCTGAACTAAAATTCAACTTTGTATCCAAGCTCTCATGCAACTTCTTCCAAAATCGAGAAGTAAACTGCGATCCTCGATCAGACACGATCTTCTTAGGTACTCCATGTAGACAAACTATCCGAGTCATATACAACTCTGCTAGCTTGGCTCCCGTGTAATTAGTCCCAACAGGTATGAAATGAGCCACTTTTGTCAATCTGTCTACAATTACCCAAATAGAGTCATACCCAGCAGGAGTGCGGGGTAGTCCAACAATAAAATCCATACCAATTTCTTCCCATTTCCACTCGGGTATCTTCAACGGGTGCAATAGTCCAGCGGGTCTTTGATGTTCGGCCTTGACTCTTTGACACACATCACACTTAGCCACATGTGCAGCAACATCTCTTTTCAGTCCATACCACCAATACTTTTGCTTCAAATCCTGATACATCTTAGTGCTACCAGGGTGGATGGAGTAATCAGAATCATGAGCTTCTTTCAATATAGCCTCACGGAGGCTATCAATCTCTGGAACACATATCCGATCTTTGAACCATATAGTACCTTGCTCATCCTCCGTGAATTCCGGAACTCGACCATCCATGATCAGATCCTTAATCTCTTGAATCTTAGCATCACCAACCTGACCTTTGCGAATCTCTTGCTCCAAGGTAGGTTCCAATTCAATAGTCACTCCTTCCATATATGTAACAATTCCCAGGTTGAGTCTCTCAAAATCTTTTGCCAATTCATCAGGTAGCTGGACAACGAAAGCGGAGTGAACATGCTCCTGCTTTCTCTCATCCTCAGCAACTTCCTCCGGAGCATATCTCGACAGCTGAATAAATTTGTCTCTGTACTCGCTGACCGACATGTTGCCTTGCTTCAATGACAGAAACTCCTTCTTCTTGATCTTTATCATACCAGCTGGAATATGGTAGTTCCTGAATTGTGTACTGAACTCTGCCCAGGTAATAGTATCAGCAGCGTCATGGGCAGCAGTATAAGAATCCCACCAGTCAGCAGCAGGACCTGTCAGACGTCCAGAAGCATATAGAACCTTCTCCCGGTCAGTGCATTGTGCAATATTCAGCATCTTCTCAATTGACTTCAACCAATCGTCTGCATCAAGTGGATCTGGCGAACTGGCGAAGGTCGGTGGCTTATGACTCATAAACTCCCGGTGCTTATCACGAGGTGGAACTGGTGGTGGTGGTGGAGGCAATGGCACTTGTTGCTGTTGCTGCTGCTGTTGAAGTTGTTGTTGCAGCTGCTGTTGTTGCGCCCTCCTTTCTTGGCGTATCTCATCTCTCTCCTGGCGCAACTCCTGGCGTATATCTTCTCTTTCCTGACGCATTTCTTGGCATTCTTGCTGCATCTGGGCACGCATATCAGCCATAGTGTCCGCCATTTGCTGCATCACCGCCATCTGAGCAGCAACCAGTGGGTCAACACCGCCTGGTGGAGGATTAGGAGGATTCATCTCTGCAGGCTGTGGCTGGGGTTGTCTGTATATTCTCTGAGTGTGTCGATTAGGAGGCAAATCAATTCCACCACCCCGCCTGGTATTGACCATCTGAGTTAGATACATATGGTAAGAAAATAGTAGACAAGGCAGTAATTACAATCATGCTACTTTGGGGGATTTATTAGCTAAGCAGTTTAATGTTTTACCTACCATAGCTAATTTATTACCTTATGCTGGCACATGCTAAGATGTCCATATAATATTTCAATCAATCAAAGAAGCAAATCAGACATTGATCATCAGCACAATCAACCAACATTTTTAAATAGAGAAAATAGTTTAAATTTTTGTCTTAGGTTTCCTATCTCTTAAAAAGATCATAGGATTTCAAGGTGTGAAATCCATCTTGTCTTTAGAGTAGAAAAGATAAGATTAATCAGCGCGGAGTAGCAGAAGGTGAGACAAGATCAAGATAAGTGTAGAAAGAATCAGAGTAAGGTAAGTATAGAATGAATCAGAATAAGATAAGTAGGTAAGGGTTTTGTCCATTTCTATCTAGGTTTCGTCCTACAGTCAACATTCCTCTGATACCACTTCTGTAACACCCGGTTTTAAAGGACAAAGTCGGGTGCATCTCATACATGCGCCAAGAAGACAACATATATAATAACAGAGTGTATAGAGATAAATTTCATAAAACATCAGAGTATTTATTACATAGCGGAAGACTTAATACAAAATAAAAGAATAAACATAAAACGAACTAAGGATCGTCGGCGCCAATGTCAACTGAGAAACGCCACCTAGATCAGATCATACTCCTCGCCTTGTGGCTCCTCCTGAACCACCTGCTCTTCTCCTGTGGGGGGGGGGTGTGAGACAGCAAGAGTGAGCTCACATACGTTCATAGCTCAACAAGTCGTGGGGAATAATGTGGCATGAACTCTCCAAAGGTGGGAGTCCATGAAGTGTAAGGCTGATCAATGAAATAAAGGCTGAAGCTGAGCATTGCTTTTATAAGTTGGTCAAAATTTTATTAGCAGTTACTAAGTGTAAGTAAATACCAAACCATAGTAATAATAAGTAAAAGTAATAATAAAATAATCCCAAATGCAATGAAATGACAGGTTAAGTTTAAGTTCCATAATTTAATCATGTGAGTGTCCGAGTAGCTCATGACCGTGAGCACGGCTAGTATACCAGTTTTACACTCTGCAGAGGTTGCGCATCTTTACCCACAAGTCGTGTTACCCATTTGCCACGGAGTTGATCAGACTCGATACACCTCTACCAAGGAAGCGAGGCAGGGTACCACTACGAGGCCTTTACAAAGTTCCACTAGCTTCAGACTACCCGCTACAGTTTATAGGAAGCTCCAGTGCAGGGTTCTTGTCTGACCGCCATCGCAGCAAAATCAACCCAAGGACCTCCCTACACTGATCACTCCCCTACTGCCCTTGCCCCTTTCGGGTAAGGTAGCCATCCACTAGCTTTCCTAGTTAATCAGCCAAGGGCGTCCCATTAAACCCTTGTGGTAGCACTGTTTTCCCGGGTGGTTCTCCATGTTCCCATCAACATAATGATCTTAACATGAACAGTAAAGAATAAAACAGATAATAAGAAGTATAACAATGAGTGATGAATATCTCTATACCCAATCCACATAAAGCAATAGCATGTACTACCCAAAACTTTAGTAGTAAAACCAGTGGTGAAGCAAGGTATAAAGATAGTCAAATCTAGGGTATCCTATTGGGTCCCATCAAAATTAACCTATGCAGATCATTATGAATAATAAGAACATGAATGGGTAAAAGAAGTGATCAAGGGCACAACTTGCCTTCAACGAGCTCCTGCTCAGCAGTCTCTACTTGCTGAACCTCAGGTTCCACAGTGGCTTGCTCGTCTACTCGCATCAACATAATACATACATAGCATAGCATAAATTAACATTACACCAAACATATAAATAAAATACACAGTAATAAATTAGTCATTAAAATAAGATCATAGGAACTGGAACCATTAAATTTGGAATTATAGGTTTTAAGTTATGAATTTCTGGAGGTTTTATGCATTTAATATAGGGTTAAGTGAGAAATAAATTTTAATGTGCACTTCATGTAAAAACAGTGGTACTATTTGATAGATAATAATATTACAAAATTATAGGAAATGGAATGGTCCAATTTGGAGTTCATATGCATTTACTATGAATTAAACAAGTTTTAACATTTATTTATGCACTAAAAATTGATTTCTGATATTAATTTCTGATTTTCAAAGTTCTCTAGATTGGGCCTCAAATTCCCGAAAACTCAGGGGTCTCGGTGCAAGTGTTTCCAAGACTCAGGGAGACACCCGAGCGGACTGCGGGTTGATTCCCGTTTTCCCCGAGGGCGCTTTTGCAAAACGACCCGGCCGAAGGGGTATCCAACGACCCTGGCCGTCCGATTCAATTTAAACAATCCAGATTAGATCACGGTTCATATTGAAGCGGTATGGAATGCGGGCCCTCGGATTTCAATCCCACGGCCCACGCTGAATCTACGTCATAATCAATCGTGAACCCTACGATCCAAATCTAATGGCCATGATCACCCTGAGTGAAACGGTACGCAAATTCTAATCTCAACCGTGGGGAACTGATCCAACGGCCCAAGATGCCTCTCCTACCTCCAGCATCGGACCCCGGCGGCACGACGAATCCCAGCGGCCGAACCTCGCCGGCGCGGAGCCTACCTGGCACCCAGGTGCCCCAATTTCCAAATTGCCCACGGCTACGCAGTAGGGAAGAGATAATGAATGCAATGGTGGGTGGCTTACCGTAGATCAAGCTCCCAGGAATCCCGCCCACGGCGCGCTGTAGTCCCGCGGCGGAGAACAATTCGACGGCGAGAAATTGGAGGCACACGGCCCGTCCCCTCGTACGGCACTACGACAATCACGAATAGGAGGTTCGGGCGGAGCTCTCTGACCTCACAGCACTGGCTAGAAGGCGCAGGAACAGGATTTCCACCCACGGCCGAGCGCGCGACGGCGACTGACACAGGGTATTTTCTGGACAGGGGAATTTACGCTTGGCGGCGCACGCGAACATGAGGGGGAGGAGAGAGAGGTTACGGCCGGTTTTATGGACACGCGGGTGACCGAGATACCGCAACAGTCCACGCGGCCGGCGAGCATGCAGCGGCGGAAGGAGCGGGTTGACCCAACCAACCGAGGAGACGGTCGATCTGACTAGGAGGGCCCACCGGGCGGCGAGGGAAATCACGAGCGCGAGGCAGCGGTGAATGACGCATGGGGCCCACGGCGTAGTGAGGCAAGTGGGCGGCCATGCGCTGACGGCCGAGCCCCACATGTCGGGCGCGCGCGCGGTATGGAGATTGACGACCTGGGCTGCGCGGTGGGAGATGGATAGTGGGCCAAAAAGGGCTTAGCCGGCCCAAACAGGGTTTTAATCTTTTTTCCATTTTATTCTCTATTTTCTTTTCTCCATTTCCAAGTTAAATTTGAATTCAAACTTAAATTCAAACTTCTATGGCTCATCACTTCAACTTATATTTGTGAAATTAGGGATATTAATTCTGAATATATTTATTTATATATATATTATTTATATTTTTTTATATCCCTTCTCTTTTTGGTTTCACTTCTAGAATTTCTTTTCCAAACTCTAGAATTTCTTTTAGGATTTAACTTCCCATTGGGGTATTAACATAATTAATAATATTTTTTTTTGTTTACCATATTTTTATATCATCACAAAATGCACACAAAGTAAGATCCAGCATGATGCACAAGTTGTTTAGGTGTTCTTGGTTCTAATTACCCACTTTTAACTAGTGTTGATCACATGCCATGAATAGTAGAGGCCACCAACTAATGGGTTTAACTCTATCCACTTTTATTACACTTTTGAGTATTACATGGTTCTACTAATCAAAAGTCTTGTGAGGAGTTTAGCAGGGTGATGACATAGAAATTTGAGATGTCAATGATGGGCGAGTTGAACTACTTCCTTGGGTTCCAAGTGAAGCAACTCAAGGACGTCACCTTCATCTCACAAATGAAGTACACGCAAGACTTGCTCAAGCGGTTCGGGATGAAGGATGCCAAGCCCACAAAGACACCCATGGGAACCGATGGACATGTCGACCTCAACAAAGGAGGTAAGTCTGTTGATCAAAAGTCATACCGGTCTATGATAGGTTCCTTGCTCTATTTATGTGCTAGTAGACTGGAGATTATGCTAAGCGTATGCATGTGTGCTAGATTTCAATCCGACCCAAGGGAGTGTCACCTTGTGGCCGTTAAGCGAATTCTTAGATATTTAGTTGCTACGCCTTGCTTCGGGATCTAGTATCCAAAGGGGTCTACAATTGACTTGATTAGATACTCAGACTCCGATTATGCTGGATGCAAGGTCGATAGGAAGAGTACATCAGGGACGTGCCAATTCCTAGGAAGGTCCCTGGTGTCTTGGAGTTCAAAGAAACAAACTTCCGTTGCCCTATCCACCGCTGAGGTCGAGTATGTTGCCGCAGGACAGTGTTGCACGCAACTACTTTGGATGAGGCAAACCCTCAGTGACTTTGGCTACAATCTGAGCAAAGTCCCACTCCTATGTGATAATGAGAGTGCTATCCGCATGGCGGATAATCCTGTTGAACACAGCCGCACTAAGCACGTAGACATCCGGCATCACTTTTTGAGAGACCACCAGCAAAAGTGTCACACCCGGGTTTCGGGGGCACCAAAGCCCGGGCGCGAACATAATCACCAGGTATGCTGGGACCAAGTCTCACACATATGACGAATCATGGCACAGGATCAAATGTCACATCTTTACTACATAACAGGAGTTCTGTATAAAATAATTACATTATAAGGAGACAACGGTCCAACAACCTAAAGCTGACTGGGAGACGACGGCCTAGACCTCTCATGAACTCGTCATAGCATCCTCCATGTGCCTCATCCTGCGGTACCTGTTCTTGACCTGTGGGGGGGTGTGAGACAGCAAGAGTGAGCTCACATACGTTCATAGCTCAACAAGTTGTGGGGAATAATGTGCATGAACTCGCCAAAGGTGGGAGCTCACGTGAAGTGTAAGGCTTACCAAAGGAGATGGTTGAAGCTGAGCATTGCTTTTAAAGTTGGTCAAAATTTTATTAGCAATTACTAAGTATAAGTAAATACCAAACCCAATTAAGTAGTAGAACAGAAGTAATAATAACACCTGCGATGCAATGCATATGACAAATTGAATTTAGTTCCATAAATTAATCATGTGAGTGTCCGAGCGGCTCATGACCGTGAGCACGGCTAGTATACCAGTTTTACACTCTGCAGAGGTTGCGCATCTTTACCCAGAAGTCATGTTACCCATCTGCCAAGAGACGGCCAATCCCATACACCTCTACCGAGGAGGCGAGGCAGGGTAACACTACGAGGCCTTTACAAAGTTCTACTAGCTTCAGAAAACCTGCTACAGTTTATAGGAAGCTCCAATGCAGGAATCCCTCGCATGACCGCCATGGCAGCAAAATCATCCAAAGGGCCTCCCTACACTGACCACTCCCCTACTGCCCTAGCCCCTTTCGGCTAAGGTAGTCATCCACTAGCTTTCCTAATTAATCAGCCAAGGGCATCCCATTAAACCCTTGTGGTAGCACTGTTTTCCTAGCTGGTTCTCCATGTTCCAATTAACATAATGATCTTATCATGAACAGTAAATAACAACTAATAATAAAAGTATAATCATGAATAATATGTATCTCTATACCCAAAACCACATAAAGGAATAGCAGGTACTACCCAAAGATTCAGTGGTGAACAAGGTATAAAGATAGTCAAACTAGGGTAACCTATTGGGTCCCATCAAAATTAACCTATGTAGATCATTATGATTAATTAGAACATGACTGGGTAAAAATAATTGATCAAGGGCACAACTTGCCTGGGACTTGAGATTCCAGGTACCAGGATGATCTTCAGGTGACTAGTAACCTCGCGCTAAACGTAGCAATACAAGCAAATAGTGGTATAGGCAAAATTAACATTACACCAAACATAAGCACAAACTACATAATAATAATCTACACGTCGTAACGAGATCGTAGAAACAAGAACCACTAAATTCAGGGCTACGACTATCGAGTTATGATTTTCCGAAGATCCACGTGGTTAAATATAGAATAGACTAAGTGCAACATTTTAACCTATATTTCATGACCAAACAAAGTTACCAGATGATAATAAATATTATTGTGGGACTAATGCAAATAGAATGGATAAAAACGGAGTTACGGTTATTTAGTTATGAATTTCTGAAATTATTTAGCACCTAAAATAGATTAAGTCAATTGAATAATTTTAATTCAAGTTTCATGGCTAAACAGTGTTACTAGTTGATAGACAATATTAATACAAAATTGATGCAACTGGAACGGATTAAAAAGGAGTTAAAATAAATCTTCTATGAATTAAACAAGATTCTAGAATTATTTCTATATTGAAAATTATTTTCTAAATTGTTTTCTTCATTTTAGGTGCTCACTGGGCCGCGGGCATAAATACCAGCAAACACGGAGTTTAGTTCACAAATTTCTGGGTCCAAATGCAATTACTTTACCACAGGTGTGGACGGCGGGTTGAATGTGAGAAAACCTAGGGTCTCTTTTGCAATTGTCTCAAACCGAACGAGTATCAATTATTCTCAGCCGTCCGATCCGAGATCCACGGTCGGAATTAGAAACGCGAAGGGGTATGCACGGGCGCGATCTCAAACGTTCAACTAGCATCGGACGGTCGGGGCATAAGGGTTTCCAGAGCTAATCTTGACCGCACATCAATGGATGGACGGCATAGGGGATTTCTTCCTCCCACGACGGAGGAGAGCGGCGGCGCGCCCCCAATGACTACGAAGCCGTCGCCGGAGCATGCCGGGTCAGCGCCCTGGTGCACCCTGCACCAATCCAGACCGTGATTCGCAACAGGGAGGGTAATTCGAATATGGCAGAAATACTCACCGACGACAGAGAGCTACGGAGTGATCTAGCCATGGGGATCCGTGGGTTTGGGCGTGAGGCGAACTTCCGTCGAGAAATTGCGGCCGCACCCATCACCAACGTGCAATTAGCTGGGCTGTTCAGGTGCGGTGCACACCCGCGTCAACCCAGGGCGAGGAATTGGTGTCTGGCGATGGCGTACGAGCGTGCTCATGGTGGCGGCTGGACTCTCTTCTTCACAGCACCCGGCGACGAGCAAGATCTCGACGCACCGATTAGAGCAGGCGAGAAGGGGGGAAAGAGCACGGTTCGATTCATACACCGGCGGCGAAGTCCGAGCGGATCGAGATGCGGTAAGCGCGGGTCCAGGCGGATTTCTCTCCCGGTTGTTACGATATGAGCTCAACAACCAGAGGAGGAAGACCAACCTGACGGCACGACCCCACGCGGCAGTGAGGGGTGCATAGCGCAACGCGGGTGACATTCGGGCCCCACGCGTCGGCGCCTGTGATTCACCCCAATGGGCCGCGCGGTAGGAGCGCGCGAACTGGGCTGAGGCCAGGTTTGAGCCCATGAACCTTTCTTTATTTTTCTATTTTTTTCTTTCTTTCTTCTCTATTTAAATTCAGATTTCTAATTTGGATTTAGATTCTAGTTTGGGTTTTCTTGTTCAACATTTTATTGTGAAATCAACTTTACATGATATGCAACATTGATGTTATTTTATTTATTATTCTATTAACTATTGCCTTTTAAATGTGTAATTCCCACATATTTATTTCAAGAACAATAGTTTTATATTATATGATCTCCATAAATAAAACGCTCTAACATATATCTCAAAGTGAATATCAATACTACTATTTGTAATATTTTTATTTATTTTCCTTCTTATTATTCAATTATGGGAGAAATCATTTTTTTTCTTTTTACCCAGTTTCTATTTTATATTTCCATTTATAATTTGAGATCAATTTTAAGTTATGGTTCCTTTAGTCAAATGAAATGCATAAAAAAAACATCAGCACGAGATGCATATTTCTTTATTTAATATTGGTCACTTGACTACTTTGATACTATTAATTGAATATGCAAAAAGAAAAGAAAACCAAATAATCTGCAAAGGTTCCATAATCCCCAAAACATCCACTTATAAATATATTTATTTATTTATCTTATTATATTTCCCTTATACAAATTTTAGGGCTTTACAAATCCTACCCCCTTAACAGAAATCTCGTCCTCGAGATTTGTAAGAAAGAGGTTTTAGAGAGATTGGTTGTAATGTAGCTTTTAGTTTCTAGTTGGTACCAAAATCAAGAGATTTTTTTAGTCTTTGATACAAATGAGTAGGTGATTAGGAAGGCATGGGTCTATATATATGTATAGTCATTTTATTATAAAAGATGGATAAGTTACGGCAAGAATAGCCTGGGGTAAGAAAGTTTATATGAGAAAGAACTTTTGTTGGGTAGTAATGCCTCTGATGATCGAGTTTGACTTCTCTTCTTTCTTGACGAGGTTGATCTTTTACTTTTTCAGTCTTGGTCTCATTAATTCGAGGTCAATGCATATCATCGGAGTTAGGGAATATGGTTAATATAGATATGGATGAGATATACTACATGATGTAGGTCAAAAGTTGGTTTGATAGGTGGGATTAGACAGATTATGCAATCCATCATGACTCTATTGGTTGGGTTGGTCTGTCATCTTTTATTTAGTGTAGGGTGAACTAGGTTAAAACATGTGGATAGGGTCTAATCTATTTCACAAGTATTAACTGGTCCATTAAGTAACTCACTTTAAATTGGACCATATTAGATTCGATGGGATCTAGATTAGATTGGTATAACTAGGTTAGACTAGATAATATCTAATTCCTTTGGATTAGATCATGGTTGTTACACTAGTGTGGGATAAATATGCTTATTAGGGCAAGATGAATCCATAAGGAATGGTAGAATATTTTGAGGTCAGTTAGATCTATTAGGATGACATAAAATCTTTTCTAGATAAGATGAATCCACTAATAATAGAGTATCCTTTAAGAAAAGATGGATCTATTAAGATAAGAGAGAACCTTATAAGATAAGATGGCTAATAAACTAGATATATTTTAATGGGGGATATTCTTAGTTTTCATCTTATGTTTTATTTATTTATTTATTTATTTATGCCTATACGTATATGTAGATGTAATTGTGGACATTACTCCACAACTCATCACAATCTATCAAAGATCCAAATCAGACATGTATCACAAGAACAAACATTCAAGCATATAGATACAAAAAAATAGTTTTGTTTTTTTTTGTTCCTAAGAGTAGGTCTCCTATTCCTAAAGTCACTTTAGGTGCAGGATTTCAAAGTGTGAAATCCGCATTTGTCTTTAGAAAGAAAAGATAAGAATAATCAGAGTAAAGTGGAAATAGATGAGAAAAGATTAAGGAAAGTTTAGAAAGAATCAGAGGGGCAAAGGTGAGTAGAGAATGGTTGTCCAGTTCTATCTAGGTTCCATCCTACAGTCAACATTCCTCTGATACCACTTTTGTCACACCCAGGTTTCGGGGGCACCAAAGCCCGGGCGCGAACATAATCACCAGGTATGCTGGGACCAAGTCTCACACATATGATGAATCATGGCACAGGATCGAATGTCACATATTTACTACATAACAGGAGTTCTATATAAAATAATTACATTATAAGGAGACAACGGTCCAGCAACCCAAAGTTGACTGGGAGACGACGGCCTAGACCTCTCACGAACTCATCATAGCATCCTCCATGCGCCTCATCCTGCGGTACCTGTTCTTGACCTGTGGGGGGGTGTGAGACAGCAAGAGTGAGCTCACATACATTCAAAGCTCAACAAGTTGTGGGGAATAATGTGCATGAACTCGCCAAAGGTGGGAGCTCACGTGAAGTGTAAGGCTTACCAAAGGAGATGGTTGAAGCTGAGCATTGCTTTTAAAGTTGGTCAAAATTTTATTAGCAATTACTAAGTATAAGTAAATACCAAACCCAATTAAGTAGTAGAACAAAAGTAATAATAACACCTGCGATGCAATGCATATGACAAATTGAATTTAGTTCCATAAATTAATCATGTGAGTGTCTGAGCTGCTCATGACCGTGAGCACGGCTAGTATACCAGTTTTACACTCTGTAGAGGTTGCACATCTTTACCCACAAGTCATGTTACCCATCTGCCAAGAGACGGCCAATCCCATACACCTCTACCGAGGAGGCGAGGCAGGGTAACACTACGAGGCCTTTACAAAGTTCCACTAGCTTCAGAAAACCCGCTATAGTTTATAGGAAGCTCCAATGCAGGAATCCCTCGCATGACCGTCATCGCAGCAAAATCATCCCAAGGGCCTCCCTACACTGACCACTCCCCTACTGCCCTTGCCCCTTTCGGGTAAGGTAGTCATCCACTAGCTTTCCTAATTAATCAGCCAAGGGCGTCCCATTAAACCCTTGTGGTAGCACTGTTTTCTCGGGTGGTTCTCCATGTTCCAATTAACATAATGATCTTATCATGAACAGTAAATAACAACTGATAATAAAAGTATAATCATGAATAATATGTATCTCTATACCCAAAACCACATAAAGCAATAGCAGGTACTACCCAAAGATTCAGTGGTGAATAAGGTATAAAGATAGCCAAACTAGGGTAACCTATTGGGTCCCATCAAAATTAACCTATGCAGATCATTATGATTAATTAGAACATGACTAGGTAAAAAGAAGTGATCAAGGGCACAACTTGCCTGGGACTTAAGATTCCAGGTACCAGGATGATCTTCAGGTGACTCGTAACCTCGCGCTAAACATAGCAATACAAGCAAATAGTGGTATAGGCAAAATTAACATTACACCAAACATAAGCACAAACTGCATAATATTAATCTACACATCGTAACGAGATCGTAGAAACAAGAACCACTAAATTCGGGGCTACGGCTATCGAGTTATGATTTTCCGAAGATCCACGTGGTTAAATATAGAATAGACTAAGTGCAACATTTTAATTTATATTTCATGACCAAACAAAGTTACCAGATGATAATAAATATTATTGTGAGACTAATGCAACTAGAATGGATAAAAACAGAGTTACAGTTATTTAGTTATGAATTTCTGAAATTATTTAGCACCTAGAATAGATTAATTCAATTGAATAATTTTAATTCAAGTTTCATGGCTAAACAGTGTTACTAGTTGATAGACAATATTAATACAAAATTGATGCAACTAGAACGGATTAAAAAGGAGTTGAAATAAATTTTCTATGAATTAAACAAGATTCTAGAATTATTTCTATATTGAAAATTATTTTCTAAATTGTTTTATTCATTTTAGGTGCTCACTGGGCCGGGGGCATAAATACCAGCAAACACAGGGTTTAGTTCACAAATTTCTGGGTCCAAATGCAATTACTTTACCATAGGTGTGGACGGCGGGTTGAATGTGAGAAAACCTAGGGTCTCTTTTGCAATTGTCTCAAACCGAACGGGTATCAATTATTCTCAGCCGTCCGATCCGAGATCCACGGTCGGAATTAGAAACGCGAAGGGGTATGCACGGGCGCGATCTCAAATGTTCAACTAGCATCGAACAGTCAGGGCTTAAGGGTTTCCAGAGCTAATCTTGACCGCACATCAATGGATGGACGGCATAGGGGCTTTCTTCCTCCCACGACGGAGGAGAGCGGCGGCGCGCCCCCAATGACTACGAAGCCGTCGCCGGAGCACGCCGGGTCAGCACCCCGGTGCACCTCGCGCCAATCCAGACCGTGATTCGCAACAGGGAGGGTAATTCGAATATGGCAGAAATACTCACCGACGACAGAGAGCTACGGAGCGATCTAGCCATGGGGATCCGTGGGTTTGGGCGTGAGGCAATCTTCCGTCGAGAAATTGCGGCCCCACCCATCACCAACGTGCAATTAGCTGGGCTATTCAGGTGCGATGCACACCCGCGTCAACCCAGGGCGAGGAATCGGTGTCTGGCGATGGCGTACGAGCGTGCTCATGGTGGCGGCCGGACTCTCTTCTTCACTGCACCCGGCGACGAGCAAGATCTCGACGCACCGATTAGAGCGGGCGAGAAGGGGGGAAAGAGCACGGTTCGATTTATACACCGGTGGCGAAGTCCGAGCGGATCGAGACGTGGTAAGCGCCGGTCCAGGCAGATTTCTCTCCCGGTTGTTACGATCTGAGCTCAACAACCAGAGGAGGGAGACCAACCTGACGGCATGGCCCCACGCGGCAGTGAGGGGTGCATAGCGCAGCGCGGGTGACATTCGGGCCCCACGCGTCGGCGCTTGTGATTCACCCCAATGGGCCGCGCGGTAGGAGCGCGCGAACTGGGCTGAGGCCAGGTTTGAGCCCATGAACCTTTCTTTCTTTTTCTATTATTTTTTCTTTCTTTCTTCTCTATTTAAATTCAGATTTCTAATTTGGATTTAGATTCTAGTTTGGGTTTTCATGTTCAACATTTTATTGTGAAATCAACTTTACATGATATGCAACATTGATATTATTTTATTTATTATTCTATTAACCATTGCCTTTTAAATGTGTAATTCCCACATTTTTATTTCGAGAACAATAGTTTTATATTGTATGATCTCCATAAATAAAATGCTCTAACATATATCTCAAAGTGAATATCAATACTACTATTTGTAATATTTTTATTTATTTTCCTTCTTATTATTCAATTATGGGAGAAATCATTTTTTTTCTTTTTACCCAGTTTCTATTTTATATTTCCATTTATAATTTGAGATCAATTTTAAGTTATGGTTCCTTTAGTCAAATGAAATGCATAAAAAAACATCAGCACGAGATGCATATTTCTTTATTTATTATTGGTCACTTGACTACTTTGATACTATTAATTGAATTTGCAAAAAGAAAAGAAAACCAAATAATCTGCAAAGGTTCCATAATCCCCAAAACATCCACTTATAAATATATTTATTTATTTATCTTATTATATTTCCCTTATACAAATTTTAGGGCTTTACAAAAAGGGAGATATCGAAGTGTTTTATGTTAGCACCGAGAACCAGCTAGCCGATATCTTTACCAAGCCTTTAGATGAGAAGACCTTTTGCAGGCTGTGTAGTAAGCTAAATGTCTTAGATTCGCATAACTTGGATTGAACTATAGCATACATGTGTTTTATGCCTTGATCATGTTCCTTTATGCATTTTGTTGTTTATTTATGGCGCTCAAGTTGTGTATGCAATCCCCGGACCTCAAAAGTCCATGTGTGAGTGATGCACATATTTAGGGGGAGATGTGCTACAACTTGACCCCTTGAGACTAACCGTGTGCTTGAGTTTACTTAATTTAGTCTCAAGGATGGATTGAAAGGGAAAGGTGAACTTGGACCATGCAAGACTTCCACTGCACTCTGATGAGAGGGTAACTTACTCCAAGTTCATCTCCATCCTCTCATTACCTTTTTACTCTTAATTGACGATTTTGGTGAGGCAATGGGGTTTAAGGGCCAACAATGATCCTATTTTGGTGTTAATGCCAAAGGGGGAGAAATTAAGGCCAAAGCAAATGGATCAGCTACCACTTGAGAATTTTTAAAATAGTAGAGTTAGAACTTTTGATTTGTCAAAATACTCTAATTGTCAAAATTTGGTCTCTTATTGGGAGAATCTATGACTATGGGAAAAAGGGGGAGTTTTTGGATCTTGATCATTTTCTCTCTTGGATTATCTCTCTTTATGCCTAAACAAATGAGTTTGACTTAGAGATAGGAAAATGAATTTGATTTGCAAAAACAAACCAAGTGGTGGCAAAGAACGATTCAAATATGTCAAATCGTGTAAAAGACAATTTATGGTTCTCAATTGCATTGATGTTTCACTTCTATTTGTTGCTTTTTGATGTGTAGGCATAAATCACCAAAAGGGGGAGATTGAAAGGGAAATGTGCCCTTGTGCCATTTCTAGTATATTTTGGTGATTAAATGCTCAACACATATTGAGTATGTAATTATATGCCAAATGATGGATGAAGTGCAAATCAACAAGACGGTATGATTCTAGACTTAGTACATTAGTTTTTGTGTACTAATATATTTGTCTAAGTGCTAGAATCAGAGAAAAGGGAAAAAGGAAAAGACTTGGTTGGAGCAGCCAAGTCTCAGCACAGTCTGGCACACCGGACAGTGTCCGGTGGCGCACTGGACAGTGTCTGGTGCGCCAGGCTGGACTTCAGCGAACTGGCTGCTCTCGGGAGTTTCTAGCGACGTACGGCTATAATTCACCAGACTGTCCGGTGAAACAACGGCCGCCAGCACAACGGTCGGCCACCAAATCCGCGGGCGACGCGTGGCTCGCTCCAACGGTCGGTAGGGGCACCAGACTGTCTAGTGTGCACCGGACAGTGTCCGGTGCGCCAACTGCCATCAATCTGCAACGGTCGGCTGTGCCCGATTTGGAAGGGAAACGGGCACCGAACATGAACAGTAGCTGTCCTGTGGCACACCGGACTGTCCAGGGCGCCACCCAGCAGAAGGCAAGAATTGCCTTCCTAGTTTGCCTCCAACAGCTCCTAGCTGCCTTGGGGCTATAAAAGTGTCCCCTAGGCACATGGAGGAGTAACCCAAGCATTCCTTGATCATTCCTAAGCACCAAGACTCCATTCTCGCGCATTCGATTCTTTGAGATAGTGACTTGAGCCCCATTTGAGTAGAGAACTCATCGAGTTGTGTTGTGAGCTCAAGTTGTGGCTTTGTGTGCGTGATTGTGCTCTTGCTTTGAGTCTTGTGTGTGTTGCTCTCCACTCCCTTACTTCCGTGCTTCTTTGTGATCATCAATTGTAAGGGCGAGAGGCTCCAAGTTGTGGAGATTCCTCGCAAACATGAGATAGTAAAAGGAAGAAAAACACAGTGGTATTAAAGTTGATCATTGGATCACTTGAAAGGGGTTGAGTGCAACCTTCGTCCATTGGGACGCCACAACGTGGAGTAGGCAAGTGTTATACTTGGCCGAACCACGGGATAAATCACCGTGTCTCTTGTGCTTGTTTTTCTTTGTGACCATTGTGTTTCACAAGAGCTCGGTCCTTAGCCGCTTAATTCCATTGTGCTAACACTTAACCATGTTTTGTGGCTACAAGTTTTAGATTTTTACAAGATCACCTATTCACCCCCCTCTAGGTGCTCTCAGTATGGGCGACGGTGTCGGACACCCTTAAATTGGTCAGAACCTAGAGAAAGGTGTTTTTTCAGGCCCGATATGGTTAAGGAGACGGAAGAAAAAGTCTGGCGAATCATACACAACTTGAAAGAGGCACAAGCTCGACAAAAGAATTATGCCGATAAACGACGTCAGTCTTTGGTCTTTCAAGTTAATGATCATGTATACTTGAAGATGTCACCAATGAAGGGTGTGAACTGTTTTAGGATAAAAGGGAAGCTGGCACGTCGGTATATTGGCCTGTTTCTTATTCTTGAATGATACGGACCAGTGGCTTACCGACTTCAACTGCCAGAAACACTGTCTGCAGTGCACAATGTGTTCCATTTATCTCAATTAAAGAAGTGCCTTCAGGTTCCTGATCAAACCTTTGATGTGGTGGATGTTGCCTTGGAACCAGACTTAACATATTCAGAACATCCTATTCGAATTTTGGACCAAAAGGACAGGATCACCCGAAAGAGAACTCTTAAATTCTATAAGGTACTATGGAACCAACATACTGAAGATGAAGCTACCTAGGAGACTCAAGATTTCTTGGAAAAGAATTTTCCTAGGTTTTTAGCTTCATGTAACTTGTAAGATATGTACATTGAATGTAAAGGAGAAATAGACCCCCATATCACCCCTGCCCTGTAAGACAAATAAGGAAATAAAGATGTGACGAGTTTCCTTTTCCATTACTTGCCCTAGGACCTTGAATCTCGGTACGAGATTCTTTTATGGGGGGAAGGATGTAACACCCCTAGTGTTACTGGCACTAAAACTTGAGAATAACATCATGAGCATTGACATTTCATATTGCTTGTCACACCTAGAATGCATTCACTAGGTAAAAATTTCAAACAAGTTGTGATGACTTGATGTGTGGTTAACCCTAGGGTAGGATACTTAACCCTAGATTAGGGCTTAGAGATGTAAGTGAAGCCCAACTGAGTAAAAATCTCATGAGACATGAGAAATGATCACAAGGTATCACATTTGATGGACTTTAGTGACACCAAAACCCTAAAGTACTCAAAACCCTAAAAGAAACCCCAAGAAAACCCTAATTGAAACGCTAGGGGGTTAAATGTAAATTCATGGCACTTTTGGATAAAAGTGCAAATATCAAAGTAATAGAACATTAAATATCAAGTACTTTGCACTTTTGAGGATTTCCAAGTAAATGATGAAGTTTGGACTTAATTGCAAAATACCCATGAACACTAGGTGGTTGAGTTCTGAAATTCTGCATTTTGAAGTCAACTTTGGAGCTCTATATCTCTAATTCTACAAGGATTTTGCCCTAGGTCAACACATCAAATTTATAGAGCTATGATAGGAGAATAACTTTTCTTAAGTGATTAAACCTTGGTGCTGTACAAAAATTGGAGTAAAATAGACAGAAAGTTTGGCTGTCAGTCGAATCAGAAAACTGAATTGTGACTGACAGTGAACCAAAACCAAGTTTGGGAGCTATTTTGAGCATGATCTAGTGAGTATTTGAGGGTGATTGCTATAGAAAGATTAAAGCTGGATTATAGGCCAAGAACTTTGTTACAGAGGGATTAACGAGTAGCCACATAGAAATTGGAGATTAATGCCCGGCAAAATGGCTCTGTCAGATAGACTGAATAGAGTTTTGATTGTACAGTAACTGAAGAAGATCGTGGGTGCAGTGCACCTTCCCGCTGGCGACCCCCGCTCCTGGATTCACGCCGGCCATGCGATACGTGCCAGTTGGTGCCTGGATAACGCATCGGGGTGAAAAGATCTTCACCGTGGATGAGACCAGGTGCTGGCCGCCGTACCTACTTGCCTCACGGCCGGTCCAGATAGCCTCGCCGGAGTTGGCCACCTGCCGCACAATGGCCACGTGCCTTGAAGCTTTACCACATCGCAGTTAGCCACTTTAGGTAGCTGGTTCGTTGCCGGTAATCTTGCCACGGTGAAAGCCATGCATCTCTTGCGCCAGTGACCTCCCCTCTCTCCGGCCGCCAGTGCGCCATCTCAAAATTAGCCGCCAGCGCCGATGAAACCTATAAATTGCTGCCATAGTGAACTCCGCTAGGTAATTGCAAATCCAACGCACCAGCCCTTGCCTCGGATTATCCACCAGAGCCTCCAAATTTCCCGCTTTCCCCAAATCAGTTAGAGCACCACCGCGTGACATCTCATCGTGGCCAGACATCTATAGGTTAGCTCTTGCTCTTCGATGTGATGTTCTAGCCTCCCTCATGTCCCATGTTGCTCATAGAACCATTCGATTGAACTAGACCGCCTTGAAACAGCTAAAACACATTGGGTTATCTCCGGTTTCCATCGCCACCGTGGATAGAGCGATTGTGAGCTAGAACTTTGCAATTGATTGAGGGGTTATGGTCGTTATGGGTGGAATTAGGTTTCAGCCACACCTGAGCGTCGGTCGTTGGTTATCCGGCCGGTACAGGCTCGTTGGAGCCACTGCTCCGCTGTCCATGGTCGGGGACCTCAACTTGCGAAGGAATAGAAAGGGAGGGGCCTCGACGCAAATGTCAATGACACATAGAAATAGTGCGCAGGACTCTTAAGCAGTTTTTCAAATTGCCAGGGTCTTCTCTGCAAACCTGGCAACGCGGGCGCGCGCGGACGCTCGTTTCCCTGGACGTGGGCCGACTGAGGACGGTTTCAGCCCATTACTATTCATCTTTTTCCCTTTCCTTTTTCTGCCAGAATTAGGACATTTATAGATAATTATAGAAAAATGATAAAAATATGAGAACAATTTTGTTGGACTCCTAAATTTCTCTAGTATTTAATAAAAATAGTTCCAAGAATTTTAGTCCAAACCAGGAATTATGTAGTATTTAAGAAGGCCAAAACCTAGATGTTGGGATCATGCTTCGTCGCCGAAGGTCCTGCAGGAAGAAAACACCTTCAGCAAATTTGTTTATATGATATACCGAAGCTACCACTCATAAAGCTTCGACGCTATAGCGTATCCAAAGATGAAGGATCTAACGACTTAAAGATGGAATTACTTTTTAGTCCATAAGAGTCTAAGTTATGATTGTGATCTTCTATAAGGGGCATGATTGTAATTTCTTACAGGCTGCGTCCTGTGCCTATAAATAGGTGAACAGTACTTCTTTGCTGTACACACAATCTTGTAATTGCTGAGGTGCTACTCTAGAATTAACGTTCTCTGCCAAGGTGAAGGTACAAATGTGCCTAAACATTATATTTTGATATTTAAGTTCGCATTACAAAGTAATCAAATAAAATTATTTATTCTTCCTATTCTATAACGTTTTATATTTTACTTTGCATTATTTTATCTTTGATCACGAAAGTACTTTCGTGATATATTATTCAAAACCTTCGTCCGAAGTTCATTAAATCCTTGGGGAAATAATGCTTCAGCGGACGAAGGGCTTTAACATCTGACATTCTATGTTGCCTTGTTCCTAATTCATAGCACTTGAGAACAAGTCCCCAACATTGGTGCCCACCTCCGATGAACTCACTTCCACTTTTTGAGCTGATGGCTTCGTTCAAGAACCAAGCTGGAACTGCTTCGGCTCCGAAGCTGATTCTCCCGATAACAGGCGGTTCATGCTCAGAGCCGGCTAACAAGAAGCAGAAGGAGGCGCAAAGAAGAGTACAACATGTAGGGGTACAAGGACCCTTCATCAAGTCAAGATGGTATCACATCCCAATTACCTTCTCTTAAGAGGATCTTCAGCTCAAGGATTACCCACATAATGATGCTATGGTTATCTCTTGTGTGATCAAAGGATTTATGGTCCACAATGTCTTGGTTGATACAGGCAGTGTAGCGGATATCATATTTGCTAAGGCCTTCAGACAAATGCAAGAGCCTGAAGACAAGATCCATGATGCTACGCACCCTCTTTGTGGCTTCGGAGGGCGACAAATTGTAGCATTTGGTAAGATTACCATGCCAGTGACCTTCGGATTCGTCAACAACACAAGGACTGAGCAAATTGTGTTTAACATTGTTGACATGGAGTATCCTTATAATGCTATCATTGGTCGCGGAACACTCAATGCTTTCGAAGCAATTCTTCATCCAGCATATCTTTGCATGAAGATACCTTCGGATCAGGGACCTATTGCTATTCATGGGAGTCAGGAAGCCGCCAGAAAGGCCGAGGAAAATTAGACTGATTCAAAGGCAATCCACAACATAGATGAAGCCGAAGCTTCTGAGCAGTACAAGCACAGAAGGGAGAAGGCTGCTTCGGCTGATCAGCCAAAACCCATGCTTTTATGCGAAGATATCGCAGAGCAGAAGGTGCTGCTGGGATCTCAATTGTCTGAGGAACAAGAGAAAACCCTGATAAGATTCTTATTCAACAACAAAGATGTCTTTGCATGGTTGGCTAATGATCTTTGTGGCGTCAACAGGGATGTTATTGAACACTCGCTCAATGTTGATCCATCCTTCAGGCCCAGAAAGCAGAGGCTTCGGAAGATGTCTGATGACAAGGCCGAAGGAGCTCGAAATGAAGTAAAAAGACTCCTCAGTGCCGGAGTCATCAGAGAAGTGAAATATCCAGAATGGCTAGCTAACATTGTTATGGTAAAAAAGGCCAACGGCAAATGGAGGATGTGTATTGATTTCACTGATCTCAACAAGGCTTGTCCGAAGGATGAGTTTCCATTGCCAAGGATAGACTCCCTAGTTGATGCAACAGCTTCATCAGAACTTATGAGTCTCTTGGACTGTTATTCAGGCTATCATCAGATTTGGATGAAGAAGGAGGATGAGCCAAAAACCAGCTTCATAACCCCTAGCGGAACATATTGTTACCTTTAGATGCCTGAGGGGCTTAAAAATGCTGGAGGAAGCTTCAGCAGAATGACAGCAAGGGTTCTTCATTCTCAGATAGGCAAAAATGTGCTAACTTATGTCGATGATATCATTGTAAAAAGCACGAAGCAAGAAAATCACATTGCTAATTTGCAAGAGACTTTCGCTAATTTTAGACAGGCCGGTCTAAAACTGAATCCAGAAAAGTGTGTTTTCGGAGTAAAGAAAGGGAAATTCCTTGGTTGCCTAGTTTCGACAAAAGGGATTGAGGCTAATCCAAATAAAATCGAAGCTATTCTTCGAATGGAACCACCAAGCACAAAGAAGGGGGCTCAACGATTGACAGGAAGATTGGCATCTCTCAACAGATTCATATCTAGATCAGCGGAGAGAAATTTACCATTCTTCGAAGTGCTAAAATCAGCCGAAGTTTTTCAATGGGGACCAGTTCAGCAGAGAGCCTTCGAAGAGCTGAAGCAATATTTGATAGACTTAACGACGTTAACTCCACCAACGCCAGGGGCTCCTCTGTTGTTATATGTGGCAGCCTCGCACTCAGCGGTAAGTGCGGCACTTGTCCAAGAGAAGCTTGAAGGGCAGGTCAAAAAGCAAGCTCCAATATACTTTGTATCTGAAGTTCTTAGTTTATCAAAGAAAAATTATATAGAATTGGAGAAGGTGCTGTATGCTGTTTTGATGGCTTCCAGAAAGCTTCGGCATTATTTTCAAGCATACAATATAATTGTCCCTTCTTCACAACCATTGAAGGACATTATGAGAAATAGAGAAGCTACTAGAAGGATTGGAAAGTGGGCTGTGGAACTCAATGAATTCTGCATTGATTATGTGCACAGATCTTCGATTTAGTCCTAGGCGTTAGCTGACTTCATTGCTGACTGGACGCCAGGGGCTCAGGAAGAAGAAGCGAGTAAAGCTGCCGAAGCATGGACAATATTCTGCGATGGTTCTTGGGGAACCTTCGGGGCAGGAGCAGCCGCTGTGTTGGTCGCACCCTCCAAAGTTAAAACTTGCTACGCAGCAAGACTCGATTTTAGTTGCACGAATAACATTGCTGAGTACGAAGCTTTACTTTTGGGTCTTCGGAAGTTAAAGGCAATGGGAATCAGAAGGGCGGTTCTTAAAACTGATTCCCAGGTTATCTCTGGTCATATTGACAAGAGTTGTAAGGCAAGAGATCCGAAGCTTGAGAAGTATTTAGATACGGTCCGAAGGATTGAAGCTTCTTTTGAAGGGTTTTCTGTAAAAAATATTCCTCGAGGAGAAAATGAACATGCTGATTTGCTAGCCAAGTCAGCAGCACAGGGGCTGCCCTTACCTTCGGAAGTATTTTTTTAAACAATAAAAGAACCTTCGGTTGAACTCCTTGAAAGAGCGGTCCTCAATATATCTCCTATTTATAGTGAAGACTGGAGAACTGAGATCATCTCCTACCTTCAGGGCAACTTCCTTTCAGATGACGAAGCTTATAACAAGAGAATAGAGGCAAGAGCTCGTCCATATGTAATAATAGAAGGGGAGCTGTACAAGCATGGGGTCTGCTCTCCGTTACTCAAATGTTTATCCAGAGCCGAAGGTATAGAATTGATGAAGGAAATACATGCAGGCCTGTGTGGATCTCACATTGGATCTAGGCCTGTGCTGGGAAAAGTTTTTCGCCAAGGATTTTATTGGCCAAAGGAAGCTTCGGATGCAGCGGAGTTAGTCCAAAAGTGTGAAGGTTGTCAGAAATGTGCAAGAGATCAAAAACAACCTTCGTCTCTAACCCAGTTAATTAAACCCACTTGGCCATTGCAAAGGTGGGGTCTTGATTTGTTAGGTCCGCTACCACCAGCGCAAGGGAACTTAAGATATGTTGTAGTGGCAGTGGAATATTTTTCTAAATGGATTGAGGCAAAGCCTTTAGCCACAATAACTTCGGTTACTGTTCAAAAGTTTTTCTGGCAAAACATTGTCTGTCGCTTCGGAGTACCAAAGGCCATCACTGTGGACAATGGAACACAGTTTGATTCCAAAGCTTTCAAAGAATTTTGTGAACAAATTGGCACAAAGATCCATTTTGCATCAGTTCGACATCCGGAATCAAATGGACTAGTTGAAAGGGCTAATGGCATCATAATGACAGGAATAATGAAGTTAATATTCAATCAGCCAAGGGGAAAGTGGCCAGATGAATTAATCAAAGTGGTGTGGAGCCACAACACAACAGCATCAAGGTCAACAGGTTTTACACCATTCAAATTGCTGTTTGGTGATGAAGCAATAACCCCAGAAGAGGCTAAGGCAGGATCAATAAGAACAGTGGCTTCGGCGAAAGACGAAGCTGATTGCTCTGTGGACAAAGATGCTATAGAAGGGACCAGGCTTCAGGCTATGGAAAACATCAATAAATACCAAGCCGAAACAATAAAATGGCGTGATAGAAAGGTTTGGATGAAGAACATTAAGCCAGGACATTTTGTGCTTCGAAGAGTGGCCAACCCAGACACAGTGGGCAAACTACAGCTAAAGTGGGAAGGCCTGTTTCTGGTAGTATCTTCGTCAAGACCCGGATCCTATAGATTAAAGGATATGGACGGCAACGACATTCCTAGATCTTGGAATGCGGATGAGCTTCGGCGGTATTATGTGTAACCTGATGTAATCTTTTTTATTTTTTATTTTTCTAGTTTTTTCTTATGGCACCCTTTTCCTTTCCAAAGGGGGAGAAAGGTTTTTAATGGGGCCATAGCATGTAATTTTTCTATTTTCTTATTTCACCTCTATAAGAGCAATATCCCCCAAAGATGTAAATGTAAAAGCTAAGAATGCACCATCGAGTGCAAACAAAAAAGAAAAAGAAAACAGGGAGAAGCTCAAAAGTCGTTCCTAAGGGAATGCAGAGCCTGGAGCGAAAAATAAACGCTGATTCCGCTGAAGTAAAAGGCGAAGAAGCTCCTAAGGGAGGCTTGCAGCGAAAAATAAACGCTGATTCCGCTGAAGTAAAAGGCGAAGAAGCTCCTAAGGGAGGCTTAAAGCGAAAAGTCAACGCTGATACACCGAAAAATAAACGGTGAAGCCGAAAAATAAGCGGCAAAAAGATTTGAGTCATTCCTAAGAGAATGAAGTCTATGATTATGGCTTCGAATATATATCCGGATATTCATTTGCACGATACATCACATCATGACATTTGCATTCATAAACATTCATTTAGACATACATAGGATCATTATCATCATATCATTCAGAAAAGATAGATTCTTCGGTAATGAGGATAAAGCTTCGGAGAAAAACAGAACAAAAGAATTTTCATGCTTCGTTGTGTACGAAAAGAAGGGAAGGTGTTTTTTGCTTTCGGCTCAAAAAGAAAATTTTCGTCCACAGCAAAGCAGATTGTACATGGACAAAGGGAAAGACATATTACAAGGTACGCATAAATTTACATCTGTTAAGGCTTCAGCTCCTCATTCTTTAGCTTCATCATCCTGTACATGTTAAAACGGAATGAGAAAACCGCAGAGTTCAAGGAGAAGGTAAAAGTAACAAGTATGAGTTTCTCACTGGTTTGAGGTGGCTCCGAGCTTCGTCACCAACCATTTTTCACCCGCCGTTTATCCAATCTGGGTCATAAATCTATTTCCTATGCTTCGAGCTAGGCTGGGAATGTCAATTAAATCTGCTGGTGACAAGCTGAAGTTTGGCCTATTGACAATTTTCTCGTGCGTGCAACCAGCCTTCAAGAAAGCAGCAGCTGTGCCTCGAGAAGCTAGCAGGGCACAGAAATCAGCATGCCCAGCGATAACTTCATCAAGTGCATCAACTTCGCCCTCAATGTATTCGAAGGTGCTTGGCAGGTTTTCAGCCGAAGGTGTAAATTTATCAGAGCTGGCTCTAATTGAGTGAAACACATCCTTCAGCCGCTGCACGCATCGGTTGCCGAAATCTAAGCATTTTTCCTGAAGCTCTTTCAGTAATTTTTGCAAATTTGAATTCTTCTCAATTTCGGCCTTGACACTTGTTTCAAGATTCTTCTTTTCCTGCTCAGATTTCTCTAGTTTTATGAGCAATTCGTTGTTTAATTTGTCAATTTCAGCTTGAGCTTCAGCTAGCGAGCCTTCCATAGAGTGAATTACGAAGTCCTTTTTCTCCAAGGCAGCCTCGTGATCTTTAGCTTTATGTTCAAGTTCTTGAATGTCGAAGTCCTTTTTCTTCAAAGCAGCTTCGTAGCTTTCGACTTTATTTTCTAGATCTTTGATAGTAGCTTCATTTTTCTTGTCTTTAAGATCTTGTTGCATCCTCAGCACTTTACTTAATAATATACTCTGGCAAAACAACCTTCGTCAGATAACATCTTAATTCAAAAAACAATAAAAGTTGAGAGTTATTACCTTGAAATTAGCATAGAACAAGCTCCTGACGATATGTTGTCGCTGGTATCAGCACAAGTCCGCTTCAATCTTCGGCAGCCCAACATTCTTTGAGAAAGTTCTAACAACTTTAGCCTCGGTTCGATTCCGAAGGCATCTCAGTTTTCCTTCATTGACTCCGCCAAACAGCAGAGCCCCTGGTTTGTATCCACAGGATATAGCATATTTCTTTAGTTCTTCTTTTTTAGCTTCTGATAACTCTTGTCCAAGTATATCTTGAAAATTAAAGTTTTCCTCTTCCAAAGTGTCTTCAATCTGCCCTTTTCCTTTCTCAATCGTCATGTCCACCGCGACCGCAGTAGCTTCTTCTTCAGCCATTTTCAGAAGTATGTTATCAATATCACCAAGTGTGGTTTCTAGATTAGGATCTTCAGTGATCTCAGTTTCGGCTCCGGTGGCTTCAGCTTCGGCGGTTGCTCTGGTGGCTTCGGTTCCGGTAGTTTCGGCTCTGGTGGCTATGGTTTCGGAAGTAACAGCGCTTTCAATTATTTTTCGCCGCCGATGTTGGTGGTGGTGTCTGATGAATAACATCGGCCACTTGCATAATTCTTCTTTTCTTCCTTGGCTTGGCAGGACTTTCTGTTGCCGAAGGTTCTTTTTCCTTTTGAAAAAACTTTGTCAGTTCTGGCGCCAGTGGACTTAGCTTGATAGGCAAAGGTTCAGTCATTACCTTTGAATCTCCTCCACTTCGGCAGCGGAAGGTGTTGCAGGAGCTTCCTCCGCTTGGGCTGGCGTCTTCGGTTTTGGGGATGCAACTTTTCTTCTCTTTGGAGCAGCTACCTTCGGCTCAGGGCTCAATTTTCTTTTCTCAGAATTTTCTTTGTCCTTTTTAGCCGATTTACTGCCTTCTTTATCAAGGACGCTGGCAATCCTTTTTCTTTTCTGGCCTTCAGCATCTCCGCTCAGTTGCTCATAATCAGGATAATCAAAATTCAAGGCATCCAGCGCCCGATTCAATCTTCGTTTCGTAAGAGTGCCGAAGGCCGCAGTCATTAACTGATCTTCTTTCTTAGAATAGCAGCCGAGAATCTCGTTGCACATAACCTCAATTGTGTCCAACCATTCTTGGCATGGTGCTTTAAAATGTTTCTTAAATTTGTAGTGATAAGGCAATCGAACAAGTTCTCCCTTCTTCTTTTCTCCCTCTAGCTTCGGCATCTCCCAGTACCTCAGTGTTGGGAACACTTTAAAAGCCAAGAATTCCTGCACTAAGTCCCTAGTGCCGATATGATCTGAAATCACTCGAAATTCAGCCAAAGCAATCTGACTCGGGCTCCCCATTATCATGTTGCATCGGGGCCTCGTTTCTCCGAAGGTCAGTTCTAGCAGACTCTGGACCAATTTGTCCTCATCTTCATCAACTTTAACATAAAACCATTCAGACTTCCATCCGGCTGGCCATTTGCTTCGATAGCTTATCACTGGAAACTTCGTATTCTTGCGATAAGCAAAGTTGTAGCAGCCAAAATTCTTGTGCAGACCGTCTCCTCTGGCTTTAGTTTGGTAGTGTAATTCATGAACTCGGCAGAAACCCTCACCAAATGGTTCCACTCCCTAGCTAAGAAGGGCCCAAATATAAATACTCAACCTAACGATAGCATTAGGGGTCAGCTGATGAAGATAAATCCCAAACTTCTTCAGTACAATAGCAATCATCTTGTTAAGGGGGAACCTTAAACCAGCCTTCAGAAAACTTTTGAAGACTACTACCTCATTCTTTTTTGGTTTTGGGATAGTTTCTTCTCCACCAAAACGAATTAATTCTTTCTTGGCCTCGCTAAAATAACCCAGCTTCACCATCTTAGGAAGATCAGCTTCAGAGATGGTGGACCTTCCAAAGTCCAGATGACTAGGTTTACTTGGCATCCCGAAGCTGTACTCATCCTCGGAACCAATTTCTTCAGCAACAGCTTGTGTTGCTTCGGCAGCAGGTGTGTCCTCTGATGAAACGAGCCCCGAACGCCTCATTGCTTCAAAAATCGGAATAGATTCAGTGGCTTCGGCCTCGTCTCCCTCACGCTCAATCCTGGCAGTGGAGCGCAATCTAGCCATTTGATTATGAATTCCTAAAGTTTTTTGAAATTAATGACCTTTTCCCCTTAGCTCTTCTTGTGACGAAGCAGAGTCCGGAGTGGTGCTTCTTTTGACTGCAAAGGTAAAGCTTCGGCTATGGTGAAATTTTTGGCAGCAAAACAGTGCAATTGCAATGAATGTTGTGGTAACTTTACACCTACCTGTCTGTTTATATAGCGCTGCAGGTAAAAAGGTGAATCGTCAAGTCTTCTACACCGGACGAACACTCGCCCGCACCCACTGAACGGTGGGCCACAGAACCCGAGAAGGTAAATATGCTTGATGGGACTACTCCAAGCTCGGAAGTTGTATCGTTTCTCTGCAACGAGCTCAGGGAAGGTGTTTTTTGGACCTTCGGCTACCCGAAGCTTAAGAGACTTTTTCACGGGTCAAGCTCGTTACGAAAAACGATCTGGCGCCGCGAAGGGGCTACTGTTGGGATCATGCTTCGTCACCGAAGGTCCTGCAGGAAGAAAACACCTTCAGCAAATTTGTTTATATGATATACCGAAGCTACCACTCATAAAGCTTCAACGCTATAGCGTATCCAAAGACGAAGGATCGAACCGACTTAAAGATGGAATTACTTTTTAGTCCATAAGAGTCTGAGTTATGATTGTGATCTTCTATAAGGGTGATGATTGTAATTTCTTACAGGCTGCATCCTGTGCCTATAAATAGGTGAACAGTACTTCTTTGTTGTTCACGCAATCTTGTAATTGCTGAGGTGCTACTCTGGAATTAACGTTCTCTGCTAAGGTGAAGGTACAAATGTGCCTAAACATTATATTTTGATATTTAAGTTTGCATTACAAAGTAATCAAATAAAATTATTTATTCTTCCTATTCTATAACGTTTTATATTTTACTTTGCATTATTTTATCTTTGATCACGAAAGTACTTTCGTGATATATTATTCAAAACCTTCGTCTGAAGTTCATTAAATCCTTGGGGAAATAATGCTTCAGCGGACGAAGGGCTTTAACATCTGACATTCTATGTTGCCTTGTTCCTAATCCATAGCACTTGAGAACAAGTCCCCAACACTAGACTTGTGGAATTTTAGAAATTATTTGAAGACTCCAAAAATCATAAAACTTTTTGGATAAACTTAATATGATAATTAGAACCCATGGGTGAAATTTTACTTGTTTTGGACATTGTTTGATCCCCAAACCCAAAACCCTAATCTTCTAGGTAGTATCTGCATTATGCTAATGAAGTACTGACTCTGAAATTCCTAGTTTCCCTGGTGCACCATGAAGGAAAGTTGTATTCAAGATACAACTTGATGTATCTCTACTATCATTGCTTTCTCATAAGCATCACATGAGCATTCATGGTTATATATGGTTATGTATAGAAAACGAAGAAGAAGTGATTGTTGAAGAAGAGGAGACTGCACCATCAACTGAGAATCCACCTGTTGAGAACTGTTTTTATTTTGATATTTGTGGAATAGAGCCTGACTCCCCTACAACACAAGGCAAGCCCCGGTGCATTTGCCAACTCCTTGCTGTTTTAAACTTTTATCACTTGAATGATGCATTAGATGATAGGAATTGAGTGTTAAACCAATTGCTGCATTTCCTTCCTTGGAATTATTCACTCTTCCTTGATTACCTGTTTTATGAAAAGGTTTTCTGATGCTTAGCCTTGCTATAGAAAAACAAAATGTTAAGTTTTTAACAAAAGATGATGCTTCAGATGGAATGGGATGTTTTCAAAAATAAAACTTGATGGTGGATCCATCATGGCCGTGATGGGTTCAACATCAGAAAAGATGTACCTCTCACAGGTACCAAACTTTGGGTTTTAAATGATAAAGATGAGACCCAGCAGGTGACTTGCACGAGAAGAGAGTCTCGGTGTAGTGTCTCCGTCTGAGTCAATTAAGGACCGTATCAATGTAGGCTTGCTGATTGAGGACCTTTTAACTGGTCACATGCCTCGTCATGGGTAAGCTTTGCCTCGGGCAAACTAATACCAGAAAGGCCAACACATAATGGGAGTGGAGAGATGACGAGAGTAGCGTGTACCCTCCATGGCAAGAGGCTGGATGGTGGTGTATCTATTCTCTCGGTTGGCGTGAACCCGGTCTGGTCTTAAGAAACCTGGTGGTGAGTTGACATATGCAAGGGTTAACTGCTACATATGTCGTGTGATTGGAGATCCTCAGCTGGGTATTAATCGATTCAGATCGCCGTTACTTCTCGGACATGAAGACTTGGTCACTGCCCTACACGTACCATTCCAGTAAATTGAAAGGGATGATAAAAGATGACTAGTATAGGCCATGTGCTTGAACTAGTATAGAAAGAACTCTAGTTGCAGGTAATGACTCAACTTAACAATAAAATTTGATTTTTAAGGATCCACTATTAGTAAGCATTTTTGCAAACAGAGTCTTGATTCTTGATTATGCCTTACCTTGACTCCCTTAAGCCAGCATATCCTTGAGAGTCTTTTCTTTTGACGGGTAAGACTTGCGAAAGTACACTCCGTACTAAGGGTTTCCAACCCCATGTTGTTGTAGGTGAGGAAACATCAGACTTTTGTTGTTTTTGTTCTAAGGTGGTGCCCAAAGAAGAACCTCAGCAATGAAGCCGCGGGAAGATGTTGGCCTCCCACTCAAAAAGCAATATACTTTTATGCAGGAGGGGTTTTTGCCTCCCAAGTCTGTAATAATATTACTCTATGCACTCATATAACCTGGTAATGTAATAATAATACTCTCTTTATAATTTAATGAATGTAAATTAAGTTATTGTAATTCGCTTCCGCCTATTCGTTCCTCCGATGTGATGTAATATATGCGTGACGGGTGAAGGGCTCTTGGGCGAGGAAATGAGAATACAGTTACCGAACTTGTCGAGTGATTATGTTCATCTACAGGGTTGTCCAAGGTCCGTTGGACAAGGACATCTATAGGTGGGCCTAATAACTTGGGAGGTTCCTTCACAGGGTCTACCACTGTTCCTCTCCAATCTTCAAGTGAGTCGGCCTCTTGCTCTATGTTGTTCATATTAGCGAATTTTCTTTCTTCTCCTCATCTGTCTATGAATACAGTTACCAGACTTTTGCTTTTTTGGACAGTGCACGTTCTTTGAATTCCTCACTTAATGCCCAGCTTGACTTTGAAAAAATGGCGCATGAGGTAAACTTCCTTGGTTGACCGTGCCATGCTATTGTTGCCTTGGTACTGAATGTTGCTTTATGTTCGTAGGAGGAGAAACGAGCACTCGTTGCCTCTCGTGACAATCTGGACAGGCTATACCGTGACGCTAGTAACTCCTTGACCATATTGGAGAGGATCCACCGCTTCACCATGTCTGACCTTGATCATCACCGCCATGAGCTGCAAGTATCCCAAGATGAGGTTCTATGACTTGGACATCTGTTATCGACCAAGGATTCCACCATCAAGGATATGCGTGCTTCCAAGAAGCTTGTCACGCAGGAGCTAGAGGCCGCTCGACTGGCTGTTAAAGCTTTAGAGGACAACTGCGCTGTCTTGAAGGCTCAGCGCGACAAGGCTATGGACAAAGCCGTTCGCACTGGACGGATCCTGATGAGGAGGCCCGACATCGTGGTGCCTGACGATATTGTCACCGATGTCAAGGCTGCGCCCGATGCTTCAAGTTGTCCTTCTTCTTCTGTCGCTCCTGTGAAAGACATTGCTAGCAAAGATGTTTCGATGCAGTGATGTCCTGCAAAACACTCGATGTAATATGAATTCTATGTGCATGTGATGGTTGTGTTAGAACTCAAATGTTTTATGGGCAGGGCGCCAGAACATGCCCCTGGTGCCAACAAGTGAAACGTTCTTTTTTCCTGAAGGGCTAATTGTTTCGCTGCTAGGGTATAGTAGTCACCCCGAATGATCGTGAAAGCAAGTGTGCCATGCTGGTTTTAAGGAATTTTCCGACTTAAGCCGATCGCCTAGCTGGTAGGGCATAGTGGTCGCCCTAGATAAGTAGACGTGAGCATGTCGCATCGTATTAAGTCATTGTCGACTTAAGCCGATTGCTCTGTTAGTAGGGTATAGTGGTCACCCTAAGTCGAGTAAGCGTGAGCATGTCGCACCGACTTAAGTTGTCGTCGACTTAAGCCGATTGCTCCGTTAGTAGGGTATAGTGGTCACCCTAAGTCTAGTAAGCATGAGCATGTCGCATCGACTTAAGTCATCGCCGACTTAAGCCGATTGCTCCGTTAGAAGGGTATAGTGGTCACCCTAAGTCGAGTAAGCGTGAGCATGTCGCACCGACTTAAGTCGTCGCCGACTTAAGCCAATTGCTCCGTTAGTAGGGTATAGTGGTTACCCTTAGTCGAGTAAGCGTGCTGATTTCAAGTCCAATCCAATCGAGGTCAGCTGAAAGTCAAGAGTCTGAATGCTTTTTGAAAACGAAAACTTTATTGATGATGAAGTCCTGAGATTACAGAGTACAATGTTTCTTCGAGATTTTTTGAGGCCTCGCTAGGGATAGAACTTTCTGAGATGCTCTATGTTTTATGAGTTCCCCACTTCCGTGCCATCCATTTGAGTAAGCCGGTATGATCCAGGCCGAGTGCCCTCTGATACAATGAATGGCCCTTCCCATAGTGGTGACATTTTGTGTCGTCCTTCCCCCGTTAGAATTCGGCGAAGGACCAAGTCTCCCACTGCAAAGGACCAGTTTCGCACAGCTTTATCATGATAGGGCCTCAAGGTCTGCTGGTACCTAGCCGACTGAATTACTGTCTTTAATCGTTCTTCCTCCAGCACATCAATATCTTCTAGCCTGGTAGCTTCTGCTTCAGCTATGTTTTCGAAAGTCAACCTCGGCGCCCCGAATATTAGGTCAGCGGGCAGCACTGCCTCTGACCCATAAACCATGAAGAACGGGGTGTTTCCATGTAGAGCTTGACTAGGTTGATTTCTTAGGCTCCAAACCACGTATGGCAGCTCTCTGATCCATTTTCCTGCAAGCTTTTCACTCTTGTCAAATACTTTCTTCCTGAGTGCTTCCAGTATCATCCTATTGGCTCTTTCTACTTGGCCGTTGGCTCTTGGATGCGCTACTGATGCATACTTAATCTGGATGCTCCACTGCTCGCAGAAGTCGAAGAATTCAGAGCTAGTGAAGTTTGATCCCAGGTCGGTTATGATGCTATTTGGTATCCCAAACCTGAATATTATGTCTTGTATAAATTCCACTGCCTTGGCTGAGGTTAAAGAGGCAATGGGCTTATACTCTATCCATTTTGTGAACTTGTCAATGGCAACTAGCACGTGAGTATAGCCTCCCTGAGCTTTCTTAAAAGGTCCGATCATGTCCAGCCCCCATCATGCAAATGGCCAGGTTACAAGAATGGTCTGCAGCTGCTGTTCAGGTAAATGTTGTTGCTTTGAAAAGAATTGGCAAGCTTCACATTTTTGGACTAACTCGGCAGCATCACTCTTCGCTGTTGGCCAATAGAAACCAGATCTAAAAACCTTCCCGACCAGAGTTCTAGATGTTGCTTGTACTCCGCACTGCCCGGCATGGATTTCATCTAACAATTGCTTCCCAATAGCCGAGTGAATGCACTTCATGAGGACTCCCGTCACACCTCTTCTGTACAGTGTGCCCCCTATGAGGGTGTAGTGGGCTGACTGCCTTGCGATGCGTTCCGCTGCCGCCTTCTTATCCGATTCTTCTTCATTTATTATGTACCTGATGATAGGCTCTCTCCAGTCATTGGGGTCCGACTCTGGTTGGCTCAAGGTGTTGCATTCTTCCGTCTGATCTGAGAGAATACTTGTGTGTGATATTTCTTGGACGAAGAACTGGGGTGGAACCTAGGCCCGACTAGATCCTAGCTTCGACAACGCGTCTGCTGCCGCATTGCGGTCTATTTCCACGTGATGGAACTCCAACCCTTCGAATTTGTCCTCCAATTTTTGGACGGCTGCATAGTACATTCCCTTGGAATCAGTCGAGCAATCCTAGTCTTTATTTGTCTGGCTTATGACCACTAGTGAATCTCCATATACCATCAGCTTCTTGATGCTTAGTGATACAGTGATGTTCAATCCATGGATCAGTGCTTCATATTCTGCCGCATTATTTGATGCTGGAAATAATAGCTGGAGTGCAATCTTGAGTTGTTCACCTCCAGGAGCAATGAAGAGGATCCCTGCACCTGCTCCTTGCAACTTCAGCGAGCCATCAAAGTACATTCTGCATACTTTGATAGTCTCCGGGTTGTATGGGACCTGATGCTCAGTCCACTCTGATACAAAGTCAACCAGTGCTTGAGTCTTTATTGTCGTGCGAGGTCGGAACTCTATGTCATGAGCTCCTAGCTCACATGCCCACTTGGCTACCTACCGATAGCTTCTTTGTTGTGGAGAATGTCCCCTATTGGAAATCTTGTGACTACTATGACTTTGTGGTCATCAAAGTAGTGATGGAGCTTGCGAGCGATTAGAAGTACCGCGTATAGCAGTTTTTGAAATTGGGGATACTTCATTTTGAGGGCCTGAGAACTTTGCTGATAAAGTAGACCGGATGTTGCACCAGATATGTATGTCCTTCCTCCACCCGCTCGACTACTAACGTGGTGCTTACCACGTGAGTCATGCAGGAGATGTATAACATCAGATCTTCTGCTGGATGGTTCGGTGTGGCTCGGCGTGGTGGCTTGAGTACTGGTGGTGTAGTCAGGAACTTTTTCAGTGCCTCTAGAGCTTCTTGTGCCTCTGTTGTCCACTGGAACTTGTCCACCTTTTTGAGCAATTTGTAGAACGACATGCCTTTCTTGCCTATCCTTGATATGAACCTGTTCAGGGCTGCCATGCATCCAGTAAGCCTCTGTACCTTTTTCTATATCGCGACGCTTCCATTCTCATGATGGCCTCAATTTTTTCTGGGTTGGCTTCAATTCCTTGGTGGCTGACAATGAATCCGAGTAACTTCCCTACCGGTACTCCGAAGACACACTTTTCTAGATTGAGCTTCCACCGGTATCGCCTCAAGCTGTTGAAGACCAGCTGCAAATCTTCGATGAAGTTTTTTGAGTTTTCTGTTTTGATCACCACATCATCGACATAGGATTCCACCCGCTTGCCCCAGTGATCGGTGTTGGAACTTGCTCTCCTGGGCAAGTTGATCCAACGGGAAAGTGGAAAGAGTATTTGCAAAGTTTGTCGAGAAATGGCAAAAGCTTCGTTCATCTCCCGTGTGAGGGCACTGTACGGGGGTATTTATAGGCACTTGAGTGGCCGCCTGTCCCTTGTTAAAGACGTTTACGCCCTCGAGTACCCGGTTTATACTAGAATATTCCCACGAGGGAGGTGACAGACAGTCATTACGGTAAAGGTTATTACAGACGCGGCGCGTAACGCGCTTATCCTCGTGGGATGAAAACGGTCGGAAACGGTATTTATTCGGTAATTAGTTTTTTAGTCGTTTTTCTTTGATTGTGTTATAGAATATACAATACAAATTTGTATCTTGTTTTTAACATCCAGCTTGTTAATATTCATAAAGGTAAACCTCAAATTCATCTTATATTTTCTCAAATAATAGATATAAACTTCGGTATGGATTCGGAAACAAATTCGGTAATTTTTTCAACTTTTTGTGTTGTATGGAGCAAATAATACATAAAACAATTTATGTAATATTTAATTCATATTTGTACTAATGTGCTTGATAACATAAGAAAAGATCAACATCAAATTTTATACATATCTATTTTAAAATATTAAATTTGTTCTAATAGTTCGGATTACCACTTTCATCCCTACCCGTTACCATGGGCCGAATCCCGCATGGGCCTCCCGGGGCTGTGACGATGTGGGAGATCCGTAGACTTCGACAAAGCCTTCGTCTTGCAACAGCGAGGGCGAAGTGGACCGCGCTGGTCTCCGTCCAGTCGACGCCTTCGGCTTGTTCGGACACGTTCTGTGGATGTAGCCTTCGTTAGAGTGATGAGGAGACGAAGGCATCGAGCAAAGGGTGGCGTGTTTGCCTTCGCCCCAACATTTGCCCTCTGAGGGACCAGTTTAACTAAGTCATATGGTGTCGAAGACGCCACTAGATGGGGAATACGCTGCCCTCGCTCGAAGTGGTCCCGCGAGGGTTTTTGAAATGTGACAGTTGATGGACGTGTTATTGTTGGATTGCGTGTTTCCCGAAGCGCCGCGTCCTGTCTATAAAAAGGCGACCACGGATAGGACTCTTTCCTACCCTTGCATGCACTGTGGAAAACCCTAGCTTTTGCAAACTGCTCGCCTGCCCTCCTTGCTCTCGCGCTTCAGAATTCTGGCCTGTGTCAAGTAGACCGCGCGCCGTCGCCGACGGTATGTAGCAATGTCTTGTTCCTTGTCTGCTAAGAGTGAAGCGTCGGCTGACCCATCGTCTGAGGATACTTTGAGTGATTTGGCGGTGATGGAGTTGCAACCGGGCCACACCGTGGAGTTCGGCACTTTGAGGATTTCCTTGGTCCGCGTGCTAGAGATGCAGCTGCTTGCATACTTTGGTGACGGTGTCGGGCGGGTTTCGGGCGCCGAGGAGATCCCTGAGCCTGAGACGAATTGGTTGTGTTTGAGGCATTTTTCATTGCCGGCCTTTGACACCCGGCGCATCGCTTCATGGCAGAGGTTTTACGGAGGTTCGAAGTGCAGGTCCACCAGTTGACGCCTAACGCCGTGGTTGCGCTGGCGAAGTATGTTTGGGCGGTTGCTTCTTACAGAGGGCAGCCTTCTGTGTGGTCTTCGCTAAGAATTATTGCCTGCATTGGCAAAAAAGGAAAATAGGAAATAAGATTGCACAATTTGGATCGTGCACCTTTACGCCGAGGACTGGAAAGACTTCGGTCGAAGTCATGGAGATAGTCCCTTGTGCCAGGAAAAAGTGGGGCAACTGGTGGGACTTTTGGTTTTATGTTTCTTGTGGGGAAGTTGAAGATCTGCCTAGGCTCCCTTCGGCCATTCTGTGCTCTCACTGCTATGTAGCGTTCCCTCGATTCGAGGTGGCGGAGGATGACGAGGACGAAGGGGCCCTTCGGTACGCTGCCCACATGAGTAGCGGGCGCGATTTGGTTGAGGAATTTATTGGCTTTGGAGTGTGGCCCTTGGCACACGGATAGGTACATGGCGAGGTGTGCCCTCGTCGGATGCCGACCCTGAGCGATCGATTGGTGCGAAGTCCTTCCTTCGTTGTGGATTTACGGGTCTGGAACTCGGTCGTGTTTGTGCGCGAAGTGGAGGCCGAGGCCTTAAAGATTGTAGGGCGATATGTGCCGAAGACTGAGACCCTGCAGAGTTGGGATATCCGCGGTTTGAATGTTCGGTTGAACTGTGTTTTTGAGTTGAACCATCTGCCATATGTCGGCTACCCGGGGGACGACGATGTCGTTGTTGGTGACCGCCAGGAGAAAAGCGTGGTGGCAGTGGTTGACAAAGACCCTTCACGGGGAGCAGTGCTGGCTGCGGCCGCTAAGAAAAGGAAACTAGGTACAACAGCTGAGGGGTTCGGGGCTTCCGATAGTTTTGCTGTGGATTTATTGGGAACTTGCGTGGCTCTCAGGGAGAGGATGTCTTCGCCTGAGCTCCGGGAATCTTCCGCACGAATGCTGAAGGTTACCGGGGGTCGCTGGCCTAGGAGTGTTCCGATCTCCCGGGCGGCCGGCGAGGACATGTGTACATCTCAATTAGCTCATGAGATGAAGATTTTTCCTTACGGACGGAATGTTGCTGCTGTTGTAGCGGTAGTGATAGAAAAGGATTGCCAAGACGCGTCGCAGTAACGCCGGGCGTTCGCGAGGGTCGGGGACCCGCGCCGTGAGGTCAAGATGGCGCGGGGGATCCCAAAGTCTACCGCCCCCAACACCAGCAAGCCTCCGCTAGGCTCGAAGTTCGCCGCCCCGGCCCTAGCAAGTCTCTCCCTGCCATGCCCGCACAGGAGCGAAGGCCTCCATCCCCACCGCGTACTGCTGAGACGGAGGTGGGTGGGGCCGAGGTCTCCATGGATATTTCCGTGGAGGACTATCTTGTGGGCGGGGTCGTGATTTTCGATGCCCATACAGGGCGGGGACCTGTCGGTGAGTTTTTTTTACAGGGTCTGGGTGTTTGACGAGACTATGGTGCAGGGTCGGAGGCTGGGCAACTGGCTGTTGTCCCAGCGTCGGTGGTGGCTGGGTCGGTCGCCGTGGCGACTGGGGCGAAGGGGTCTTCACAAGACCCATGGTCCAAGTTTTGCGCCAGCGGCGAGATCGCTTCGGTTGCAGCTGCTAAGGACGTGGCGGGCTTAGTTGCGCATCAACTGTAGCATGTAAGTAGTCTTGGACTTCGGCAGTTTGCACTTCTTATATGACTTCGAATTTGACGGCTTTTCATGCCAGGCGGCTGCCTTCGCCGAACATATTGCGTCGAGGGCCCTGACCTCAGAGTTCGCGGCCGAAAGGAGACGACTTGAGGGGAGGATTGATCGCCTCCGGACGCAGCACACTGAGGCTGTGCGGGACAAATCGGCCGAGGAGAACAAGAGCCACAACCTGATGGAGAAGCTGTTGGCTGTGGAGGTCGAAAAAGAGGACCTCAGCCACCGGCTGGTTGCGGAAAAGGAGGGTGCGGACAGGGCCTGTGCGGAGGCCCAGGCTGCGCGTGTCGAGGCCAACCTCACTCTGCAACGTGCTGCGGAGGCGGAGGCGAGCCACAGGAGCCTGTGCGGCTATCTGGACAAAGCGGAGGCCTCTACTCGCACAGAGGTCGATCGAGCACACGCGTTGCTCATGGACACGTACCGGCAGCTTGGTGCGCGTACTGCCCCTTTGATGCGTCCGGTAAGGAGGTGGGCCTCCGCTTTCTCAGATGGCTGCAGGAGGATCTAGAGATGCTTCTAGCGATGATGACGGGTTTCATGTCCTTCGCCTCGCTCATCACCTGTGAAGGGGTCGTGAATGCCTTGTCCCATGAGGGATGCAGGCACTTTGAAGTCTTTGACCGATCCGACGAAGACTTCGACCGTGGAATTTTCCAGGTTGAAGATGAGGTTCTAAAGCGGTCTACTGGGCACTTTATGATAGGATGTGGGGCCCTCACGGCCGTGATATTGTCCGGGAAAGGTCTGACCAGGCGATGGAGCAGGTATGAATTGTTTTTTTCGAATATGTACTTATATTTGGTGCTATTTCTGTAGATGGCGAATGATGAGGAGGTCGACGACTTCGGAGGCCTAGAGAGCACGGTGCCTCTGGCGGAGGATGCAAGGGCAGGGATTGGGCAGCAGCTGGCGCCGCCGACTGGCGCTGGCGAGGACCCTGTGGCAGCCGCCGCGCCGCCTGGTGAAGACACTTCGGTGGCAGCCGCGTCGACTGCTGTAGACCCTGCAGCGTCGGCTGGTCCTTTGCAGGTGGCGGGATAGAGTTAGGGGTGTTGGATGTAGGGCTTTATTTTTGTGATAATGAAAATCGGTTGCTGCGCAGGTTCCGACGTCTTGGCCTGCGCAAGCAACCCCTACTGATGATACTAATTTTGTGGCGGCCGCAACCGTAGTGCCTGGTAATGATAGTTTGTCTGGTTCTGAATCTGGGTCTTTTTCATGTGATGGTGAGTCTGGGAGCCCATTTTCCTGGACTGAAGAGTCTTCGGATGAAGATTTGGATTATTTTACTGCGTTAGATGTGGCTGCGGCGGAGTCCTCGCCACGGCTGGAGGTGGGCGAAGGGTCTGATCCCTCGGCTGGCGTGGGGATCGAGCACCGGCGACGAAAAGTGGTGTCGAAGCATAGCGTTGGAAAGATGTCGCGAAGTGGTAGGCGCCGTCGGATGGGGATGGAGCGAACCCGCCTTCGAGTGGATCGGGGTGGCCAACGAGATCTGTTGTCCTCGTCGTTTGGGACGAGTATTGGTGAGGGGGATCTGCGGAATCTTTTTGAGGGTGAGGAATTGAAAATGATGTTGTTTAATTATCGGGAGGCGGGCATTATCCCGAAGGCTGAGCCAATGTAGTATGTTTTGTGCCCTCGCTCTTGTCTTGCGGTAGTGAGTGAAAATGCTGCCCTCTCCCAGCTCGCAATAAAGAGAGAGGAAAAATGTGATTGTATTTATTTGTGCGGTAGGGCTGGTGGCCCCTCGCTGTGTGTATGTAATCTATTACTATCTGTTTATTGTTTGTGTAATGTGGTCGTCGGTTACCCTTCGTTGAATGAGATGGGGGAATTCGTGTGTTGTGACTGTCCGGCTGCACCCTTAGGCGACTTTCGCACGGATTTGTCATTTGATAAAGACTTCGTATCGTGCACTTGTTGTTCTTGTCCAGCTGCACCCTTAGGCGACTTTTGCGCCTTGTCTTTCAGTAAAGACTTCGTCTTGTGCACTTGTTGTGCTTGTCCGGCTGCACCCTTAGGCGACTTTTGCACGGAGTTGTCTTTTAGTAAAGACTTCGTATCGTGCACTTGTTGTGCTTGTCCGGCTGCACCCTTAGGCGACTTTTGCGAGGAGTTGTCTTTTAGTAAAGACTTCATATCGTGCACTTGTTGTGCTTGTCCGGCTGCACCCTTAGGTGACTTTTGTGCGGATTTTGTTGCACGCGAGGGTAGTCTACGCTACCTGTCGCGGTGATTTCGAATCGGTCAAATGCCGAAGGCCGTCAGAGCGGTCTTTTTTGACATGGTGATACTTGAAAATTTTTGCGGGGGAATTTTGTAACACCCCAGGGTTACCTAGGGTGCTTCTTAGTGCTAACTCAAGACCATTAGCACATGTGAATCCAATTGAGCAAAAGACACCAAAAACATAGGATCTAAAACTCAACTAAGTCTTTTATCATATCATGCATTCAAAAAGGGAAAAATGTTGAAACCCTAGAACAACCCTAATTAGGCCATTTAAGTAGAGAGGAAGAAATGGGTAAAAAGACCATGAAAAACATGGAATCATGACTTAGACCAATTATAAAAGTTGAAATACACTAACTAAGCTACAATAAAGGTTATAAAAGTTTGGCCAAAATAGTTTGTTAAAAACCCCAAACAAGCCATTCAATTAGAGGCTTCCTAGAGAAATCTGAAATTCAGATTTCTGAATTTCAGCCTCTAACTCAAAACCGAGCATGTTCACCTTAATCCCTATCTCAAAACCCTAAGCTCCCATTAACAAAAATGTGCTAAACTAACCCCTCTACAACATACCTGAAGATGGCAATGGGATCCAAAACCTAGACATGACAAAATCGAAGATTTGCCTCGGGCTCGGGCTGAGAGACAGACCCGACTTGAGAGCTCCATATCTTTGGAACCAGTAGGCCAAATCCTATGACCCCCACATAAGATCGGTAGCTTATAGGGAGGAGAAGAAGTTTTGTGCACTGACCAGTGCAAGAGCAGGCTCGGATGAGTGACAACACACGCCAGAACTCGGGCAGAATGAACGCGCACACGTGTTCGACCCTGGTCGGCATGCTGGCGTTCGCCCAACCCCCCCGCGCGCTCACCCCAGTGCCCGGTCAAGTCCGCCGTGCACCCCCGCCCATGCCGTGCCAATAAAGCAGCCCCAAGGCCTCGGCCGTACTCCCCTTCATGCTCTCGGTCCTTCCCAAGCCAGAGTTCACCGGACTTGCCTTGAGCACGACGCGCCACCGCCCGCCAAGCCACCCGAGCCTCAGTGTGACGGAACCTCCCAAGTTATTAGGCCAACCTACAGTTGTCTTTGTCCAATGGACCTTAGACAACCCTGTAGATGCACATAATTACTTGTTAAGTTCCGTATCTGTATCCTTAATTCCTCGCCCAAGAGCGCTTCACCCGTCACGCAGATATTACAGCACATCAGAGTAATGAATGAGCGAAAGTGAATTACAATAACTTAATTTACATTAAAATATAGGAAGAGTGTTATTATTACATCACCAGGTTATAAGAGTGTATAAGTATTATTATTACAAACTTGGGAGGCAAAAACCCCTCTCGCATAAAAGTATATTGTTTTTCACATGGGAGGCCAACATGCTCCCGCGGCTTCACCGTTGAGGTTCTTCTTTAGGCACCACCTTAGAGCAAAAACAGCAAAAGTCTGTTGTTTCCTCACCTATAACAACATTGGTTCGAAAAACCTGAGTATGGAATGTACATTCGCAAGTCTTACCCGTCAAAAGAAAAGACTCTCAAGGATATGCTAGCTTGAGGGAGTCAAGGCAAGGTTATTCAAGAATCAAGACTCTGTTTGCAAAAATGCTTACTAATAGTGGATCCTTAAAAATCCAGTTTTATTAGCAAGTTAAGTCATTACCTATCACTAGAGTTCTTTCTACCCTAGTTCAAGCACTTGACCTGCACTAGCCATCTTTTATCACACCTTTTACTTCACTGGAATGCTACGTGTAAGTCAGTGACCAAGCCTTCATGTCCGAGAAGTAACGGCGATCCGAATCGATTAATACTCAGCTGAGGATCTCCAATCACATGACATATGTAGCACTTAACCCTTGCATATGTCAACTCGCCACCGGGTTTCTTAAGACCAGACCGGGTTCATGCCAACTGAGAGCACAGATACACCACCGACCAGCCTCTTGCCACGGAGGGTACACACTACTCTTGCCATCTCTCCACTCCCATTGAGTGTTGGCCTTTCTGGTATTAGTCTGCCCGAGGCAAAGCTTACCCATGACGAGGCATGTGACCTGTTAAAGGGTCCTCGATCAGCAGGCCCACATCGACATGGTCCTTGAGCGACTCAGATGGAGACACTACACCAAGACTCTCTTCTCGTGCAAGTCACCCGCCTGGTCTCAGCTTTATCATTTAAAAACCCAAAGTCTCGTACCTGGCAGAGGTACATCTTTTCCAGATGTTGAACCCATCATGGCCATGATGGATCCACCATCAAGTTTTATTTTTGAAAACATTCCCATCCACTGTGAAGCATCACCTTTTGTTTTTAAAACAAAACATTTTGTTTTTCTAAAGCAAGGCTAAGCATCATAATAATCCTTTTCATAAAAGAGTATCAAGGAAGGGTAATCAATTTTCCAAGGAAGGAAATGCATCAATGGTTTAGCACACAACTCCTATCACCTAATGCATTAAACAAGGTGATAAAGATTTTAAGGCAGCAAGGAGCTAGCAAATGCATCGGGGCTTGCCTTGTGTTGTAGGAGAGTCGGGCTCTGTTCCACAGATGTCAAAGTAAAAATAGTTCTCAGCAGGTGGATTTTCTGTTGACGGAGTAGTCTCCTCTTCTTCAACAGTCACTTCTTCCTCGTTCTCTATATATAACCATATATAACCATGAATGCCCATGTAATGCTTATGAAAATGCAATGAGAGAAGAGACACATCAAGTTGTATCTTGAATACAACTTTCCTTCACGGTGCACGAGGGAAACTATGGTTTTTCTAGGTCACTACCTTAATAGGGTTAGACATTTTTATCCTAAGGAGCTAGGGTTTTGGGTTTAGGAATCAAACAATGTCCAAATCAAGTCAAACTTCACTCATGGGATCTGAATACCATATTAGGCTTATCCAAAAAGTTTGGTGATTTTTGGAGTCATTACATAATTCCTAAAATTCCAAGAGACTAGGTTTTGGTCTTTTTAAATACTACATAATTCCTAGTTTGGACTAAAAATCTTGGAACTATTGTTTTTAAATACTAGAGAAATTTAGGAGTCTAACAAAATTGGTCTCATATTTTTAGTATTTTTCTAGAATTTTCTATGATTTCTCTAATCCTGGTAGAAAAAGAAAAAGAGAAATGGTGAACAGTTAATGGGCTGAATCTGGCTCGAGCCGGCCCACACAGACGAAAGCGCGCCCACGCGCGCCCATGGGATTGGTATTGCATAGAGGACCCTAGGCTCTTAAATAACTAATAAGGAGTCCTGCGCACTATTCCGCTGTGTCACTGACATTTGCATCAAGGTCATTCACTTTCTGTTCCTTCGTGAATTGAGGTCCCCGACCATGGACGGTGGAGCAGTGGCTCCGGCGAGCCTGTACCGGCCGGAAAACGTAATGATCGGTGCTCCAGTGTGGCTGACACCTAATTCTACCCCTAATGATCATTTCCCCTCAATCAATTGCAAAGCTCTAGCTTCTAATCGCTCTGCCCATGGTGACAGCGCCAACTATGGATGAACCGAGGCGTTCCCGGTGATCCTACGTGTTCTAGCTCAATTGGCTGGGTCGAGAAGCATCAAGAGCACATAAGAGAGCTAAAACAAGAGCGAGGACGACATGATCGGACCTGTGGAGAGTTGGCCACGGCGAGCATACACACTGCGGTGTTCTTGACAGATTTGGAGGAAATCCCAAATTGGGGAGTTGTGTTGGATGAATGGAGGTGTGGGTTGGTTCACTGAGTGCACAACTACTTAGCGGAGCAGGTTGGGGCACCAATTTATTGTATCCAAGGGTGGTGGCTCCTAATTTGGGCATGGCGTGCTGGCGGCCGGAGAGGAAGAAGGTCACTGGTGGCTCAGTTGTGGTGTTCACTAGTGCAGCGGTTCAGAAATGGTAAGCCTAGGTGTGCCGTGGTTACTACTGCACAGTAAAGAGCCACGATGTGGCATAATTGAGGTCGCCGGAGTTTCCACGACGACACCGTCGGTCTAGCCACGTCGCACGGCTACAGGCGAGGTTGATAAGCTTCTCCTTGCGACCAAATCCGCTCCCCTTCTGATCTTTTCACCCTCCCGGCACTATCCTGCCCGAGTCCAGCATGAATCACCACGATAAGCGCGAATCCTTGCGCAGAGGTCACCGGCGACGAGGGGGACTGAACCTAAGATCTTTCTGCGGCACTGTACCATCAGAACGACATTCAGAGCACCTGACAGAGAGGTTTGTAGCGCCTAGATCTCCAATTTTTATGTGAGAACTTGTTAATCCAAAAGTTGTAGCCCTATAATCCAGCTGCAATCTTGCTATAGTAACCATACTTAAATACTCACTGGATTATCTTCAAAAGAGCTCCCAAAGTTCATCCCAATTGACTGTGAGTAAAAGTTCAGACTATAAGTTCACTAACAGCCAGACTTAAGGTCTATTTATCTCCAAATTTTATATGACACCAAGGTTTAATCACTTAAGCAATGTTATGCCACTATAGTAGCTCTATAATCTTGATGTGTTGACCTAGGGCAAATTCTTTATGAATTGAGAGATATAGACCTCCAAAGTTGACCCCATGCACTGAATTTCAGACTTAGGCATATATGGTTTATGGGGTGCTTTTTGCAAGTAGGTCCAAATTCCACTATTCCACTTGTAAATCCTCCAATATGAAAAATAGTGGATTTGAGGTGCTCTTTTACTTTGACATTTGCACTTTGGTCCAAAAGTGCCTAGAATTTACAGTTACCCTCCTAGGGTTCCAATTTAGTATTTTCTAGGGGTCTTTTTAGGGTTTTGAGTTCTCTACGGTTTATGTGCCACTAAAGTTCACTAATTTTAAGATATTATGAGTATTTCTCATGGTTTTTGAGGTCTTTAACTTATTTGGGTTTCACTTATATCCATAAGCCCTATCTTAGGGTTTAGTGCCCTACCCTAGGGTTAATCACACATCAAATCACGTCAGTACAACATGTTTTAAATTCTTACCTAGTGAATGCACTCTAGGTGTAATAAACACATGATATGCCCATGCACATGATGTTATGCTCAAGTTTTAGTGAGAGTAACACCAGAGGTGTTACTCTCGACCACTGCGGCCAGCTCACTCCAGCCACTCCCAATCTGCTCCAGCTGTTCGGTTAGCATCGCCAGGGACCCGTGAAGCTCCCCAAGTCCTCGGACCCGGCAGAGCCTCACCGGAGACCCCGAATCACCCTCACCGAACTTCTTCCGCTCACCGGTGAACGTGGACCGGGTAAGTCTTTGCGCCATTCTCAAATTCCTTCCGTATATCGACTCTACATCACCTGGTCAAGCCTCCTGAGCTAACCAATTGGACTATCGCGCTGTGAGCAGGTCGGAATACTCGTCGCCGACGAGCTCACCCGCCTGCGCACGTGGACCGACCTACTCCGACCATCCCCGGAGACGATCCGCACATCGGCGCGACCGCCAAGACCTCCCCTACACCTTCGGCCACTTCACGGGAGTCACCCCAGGGGGTTTTCTGCGTAGTCAGAGACTCCTGTGAATAGTGCTTCAAGAGCACGATTTATATGTCTTAGATAGAAACAAGCCCAGGGACCCCGATGCAAAACCATTTTCCTTTAACTATTTCTGTTTATTCTTTTAATGAGCAGAGAAATTAGAAAATTCATAACTTGAGAAATATTTAACCAAATTTAGTCAAACCAATTTTGCTGGATTCCAATTAATATGAACTATTGAGCAAAAATATTGAACCTTATGGTTTCTGTATTGATTTTTAGAGTTTGGAATTAAATGAGGAAACTACCCAAACCTTATTAAAATAAGGAAAAATAGTTATGCTTCTGTACCGGACTTAAGAAAATTCATAGAGGTACATACCCAACTTAAGCACTGTTTAAAAATATTGAGCATCCCCAGTATATAAGGTTAAGTCAAGATTATCTATTAAAGACCATATCTGCCCAAAACTTAGGAAAATAAGAAAGACAATAGAAAATAATAAACAGAGGATGAACATATTTTTCCTAGTCCACTTAAGTAATGAAGATCCTATGAAAAATACAAAGAACCCTAGTCCAGTGCAAATTCAAGGTTAATTATTTTATTAGGCACTAATAAATCTAGAAAGGCCATAATTAAAAATATAAGGACCATTTCAAAATTGGTAAGAAAAATTCAGTAGACTCCTAACTACTAGAACACCACTACAAAAATGATAAACACCCCAGCCCATCCTCATAAGTGGGTTGAACAATTAAAACTTGATTTTTGCCATATTCTAATTAAATCCTAAGAAAATCTAAACTTGTGCAACAATAGGCAAATTAATTTTTACACAACTATTAATGAAGTAGTACACTAGATGAAAATACAAAACCTATTCAAAAATATGAGGTAACACCCATTACCCCTACCCCATGAAAAAGGTCACATAATCCATGTAAATCTACCACCCTTTCCCTTAAGCAAAAGGTTGCCAAATTCTAAAATGATTGCTCTTGCACAAAAAAAAGATAGGAAAATTTACAAATCTATTGTTTAATACTTTTCAAGTATAGTGGTAGTAGAAAGCACCCCATTGTCCAAAAACTTTGGAAAATCATAGTAAAATAACTAATAAGTATTAGTGGCTGAAATTTGGTACAAAGTCATGTTATTACACCTAAATGCCAGCAAAAATAAGCCTTCGAGAATAACCTACTGTTAAAGGAGAGTTGTAGTTCAAAGCACCCCCTTTGCCCTAAAACTTGATAATTTTGTATAGAGAGAACCCTTCACTTTTTAAGCCCCATTTTTTGAGACAGAGAGTTATTCATCAGCGAAAAGCCACTGTAATTTTTGCAGAAATTTTCAAAATTCATAAAACTAGCTTGTAGTTCAAACCCAGTTTAAGGGCATAAAAGAAAAAGGAAAGGAAGACATAGATTAGAAAGATTGATAAATCTCACCCCAATAAATGTAGCTAGGAATCTTGTTAAAATTTCACTAAAACATAAAAAGGAAAATCTGAGGAACACTAAAAATAGTCTGACCATTCAGTAATCAAACTTGACCCTAATTTACTAAGTATACCACAGAAATCTCTAATAGCAAGATTTAGCTCTACCTTATTTATTTAATCTTTCACCATACAATTTTAATTGCTAAATTTGCATATCATACCATACATATATCTTATCCATTGCATTCATTACATTGCAACCTCGCTGGCGGAGAGTACGTGCTCATTCCAGAGCAAGGAGCTGTCCAAGAGGAAGATCAGGAGCCAGCTCCCGAGCCTGCCATCGAGGATCTCTCTGCAGCCCCAGCAATTGAAGGCAAGCCCCGGTTTTATGCATAACTAATTTATATATGCTACTTTACTACACTTAATGTTTGTAGGCTTGTAGTGTGCACTTAAGTGTAGGAGTTGCTTGAAACCCTTAGTTGCATGAATTCAGGATTCCTTTTTGAGATGGATACTAGTATGCTACGTCAAGTAGTTGCTTTGCTAATTAGGATCTCGATAGAAGTCGAGTGATTTTTCTAGCACTCGAGCGAGGCTAGAAATTGATTGTATTCATCTTGATAATGGGATCTACGATGGTCTATGGACTTGGATCCAGGGTGGATGCCTCGTCCATGAGACGGGAAAAGGAATTAAGGATTAATGTGTGGATACCTAAGTCAAGCGTTTGAACATACTAAACACATGTCGGGAATTATGGTAACCGGTAAACCTAGTACCTGAGTGAAGCCGGGCGTGGACTTTACCCCTCACCCGTCCTGAGACTAGGCCTCCCATGCTAGCTATGGTGGGTACAAGTGCGATCATTGCACGGCGGCATCCGGGTTCAGTGGAGCATTGTATGCCAAGGCGGTGAGTCATGGCCGCGAACGGGGAATCGATGGGGACGGTTGACGTGTGTGGGGATGGAGTGCCCCTACATGTCGTGTGTTTAGGTTTATCTTGCAAGGTTAAAACTCGATTCGAATCGTCTGCTTCTCGCAGCTAATGAGACTGCTTGACCCCTTGTACTACATTGAGTAAGAAGTGAAATGAGGTTTTACATGAGATAACATATTGATTGTATTAAATGATTGTTACCATGTATGTTTAGAAGGAGTCAACTTAGCTAAAAGTAATGATACTAGAATTGGAAAAGCTAAAATTGATCTTAGACTCTGCTAGTGCTTTGGCAAACCAAACCCCTCAGCCAAACAGCTGCATGGTCTAGAGGTAGAGGATTAGATTCCTCACACCGGGTAGGTCTAGCTGAGTATTAGTATACTCAGCCTTGTTTGTGGCATAATTTTTGCAGGTACGCTTCAGGATATGGTTGATGGTGTGACTTGTGAAAGGGAAATAGGCTTTAAACCTTTTCCTAAATGTTTTTGGTGGTTGAAATGCCCAACACAAATAATTGGACTAACTAGTTTGCTCTAGAGTTTATGTTCCACAGGTGCCAAAGGTTCAACTCAAAGCCAATACAAAGATTAAAAAGGGTTCAAGAAGAAAGGAGCAAAGGGAACCGAAGTGCTCCCTGGTCAAGCGCACCGGACTGTCCGGTGCACCACCGGACAGTGTCCGGTGCACCAGGGAGGATTGACTTCAAACTCTTCACCTTCGGGTTTCTTAGGCGCACCTCTGCTATAATTCACCGGACTGTCCGGTGTGCCACCGGACTGTCCAGTGCGCCAGCGGAGCAACGGTCATCTGTGCGCAACGGTCGACTCTGCAAAATGAACAGTGAAAATCAGATGTCAGAGCAGACGATCAGAGGGGAACCAGACTGTCCGGTGCCACATGAGGACAAAGCCTCCAACGGTCAACCAGCTCCAATCCCTAACGGGAGGATGACGTGGCGGCGTACCGGACACTATCCGGGGGCGCACCGGACTGTCCGGTGCGCCCATCGCCAGCAGACTTCTCCAATAGCTACAATTTCGTTGGTGGCTATAAATACCACCCCAACCGGCCACTTCAAGGAGTGGGAGCCCAAGCAACATTCCAAGTCATCTAGTTGACATACTCAAGCCCTCCCAACCACCTCTATTCATTGATCCATCCTATACACAAGATTTAGACCACTACAACCAACACAAGTGCCACACAAGAGAGAGCACGCAAGAGAGAGCTACTCATTTGAGTTTAGCACTAGTGCCTTGTGAGATTCATTGAGAGATAGTGTGTGCTACATCTTTGTGTTCATTTACGCGTGGAGTTTTGACTCCCATTGAACTTCCTCCAAAGCTTTGGAGGCTTGTAAAGCTAAGCAAGAGACACCAAAGAGTGTGGTGGTCCTTACGGGATCTTGAGTGATCCGTGAGAAGAAGAAGAGCTCGCCGGTCTTGTGTGATCGGTGGAGAGAGGGAAAGGGTTGAAAGAGACCCGTCCTTAGTGGACTCCTCAACGGGGACTAGGCCTTCGAGGGCCGAACCTCGGTAAAACAAATCACCCGTGTCTTGTGTGCTTATTGCTTGTGATTTGTTTGTTCTTTCCCTTTCTAAGTTTTTTCTTGCACTATTCTTTGCTAATACTTTTTGATATTGCTTTAAGTTAAATTCTCATTTAGTGAAGCAACACCTTGTAAGAAAGAACTTGTGCTATTGCTCTTCTTATCTAAGCCCTCTTGCTTTATTCTCATAGACTTATTAGTTGTATTGATTTATCAATTCCGCATTATTTGAGAGCAATACTCTTTTCAAGCAAGGACTTAGTTTTTATTCTCTGATAATTGTATATCTTGTTCTAACCACTAATCGAGGGATCTAGTTGGGGGATAAAGTTTTAATTTTCAGGTTTTGCCTATTCACCCCCCCTCTAGGCGACTTTCAATTGGTATCAGAGGTAGGCACTTCATATTGAGTCTAACAACTCGAAGTGATGGCTCAAAGAAGATCCCAAAAGAACAAGAAGTCCAAGGAGAACAAGGAGGTAACTCTTGAGATATTACTTCCCGATTGTTCTAATTATGTTTCATGGTCTACTAGGGTGATAAATGCTTTTAGAACCATTGATCCACAATTAGAACAAATTTTAGACAAGAGTATCATCCCTTCTTACTATGCTAGGGAAAATGCCTCCGAAGAAGATTTAAGATGTATACGCTTAAACTATCTAGCTTATGACATCTTAAGTAAATCCCTTAGCAAAGAAGATTATCATGCCTTCATAATAAAATATGATAAACCTATTTGTGATGTGCATGATATTTGGACTAGAATTAAAAGCAAATTTGATGAGTCCAAACATGATAGTTCATTTTGTGCTTCTACTTCCTTTAGTCTTTGTGATACTAACCCTTGCAAGGAAGAAGAAGAAAATGAACGATGGAGACCAAACGATGAATCCACCTCTCCAAGAGGTTTGTCTTCCCATTTCGATTCCCACATATGTTGTGTGGCTAATGAAAATGATAGCGGAAGCACAAATGAGGATGAGAAGGAAGAAAGAAGCTTCTTGCAACTCTACGCTCGCCTAAGCCAAGAAGATAAGGCGGTCATGCTCAAACTTCTAAAAAGAGCGAGAGAGCAAAGCGAAGCTCGTCAAAGGCTAGAAGATATTCTCTCCATAAAAATGCTAAGCTTTGACGAGTAGACTAAAGAACATGAGGAGCTAAAGTGCTCTCATATTGATTTGGTCCAAAGGTATGAAACTATTTCAATTGAGCAAGATAAATCTTTACATTATATCGCTCAATTGGTAAATAGGAATGCCTTACTTAAGGACCAAGTAGAAAAGCTAAAATTTGAAAATCTAGCTCTTCAAGAAAAATATGATATGCTTCTATGTTCTCATGAAAATCTTATGGATGATCATATCATATTGAAATTGGCTCATGAGGTTGTGATAGAAAACTTAAAATCCCAACAACCTCACTCATGCACATGTATTCAAATTGAAACTATATTATCATGTGCTAATGCTTGTTGTGCATCGACAAGCAAATCTTCCTTTGAGCTAGAATTTGCAGGAACAAATGATGATACATATCAAAAGCTCAAAGAAGAAAATGAGAGGCTAAAAATGAGCTTGACACAACTAAAAGGGAAGTGCTTTGCTCAACCTTCTCAAGATAACCGTGATCACATGGTGAAGAAGCTTGAGACGGGAACAACTGTGGCATACACTAAATCTCTTGAAGAAAATGTCAAGGACTTGAGGATTGCCAAGAGGAAGGAACAAAAGATGAAAATTAATGCCTCCTCCAAAAGCCTCAACCACACCTCCATAAAAGGTAACATCCAATGTAATAATCAAGTCTCACTTCACACTAAGAAGAGTAAGAAGTGTAGTGAATGCTTTGAAAAGGGGCACTCGATTAGGTCATGCCCCTATATTAAAAATGACTTGATAATTGACAAGGATGATAAAGGTTGTTTTAAATGCTCCAAAAAGGGACACTTATTTAGATCTTGTTCCCATTTAAAACAAAAAGGCATAATGTTAGAAAAGAAAATATTCACTAACCATGTAGCAAGCAAGAAACAAGGAAGGAAGAAATCTTCAAGGCTAGAAGATCGCCTATGCTACATATGCTGAAAGAAGGGACATTAATGCAAAAATTGTCCCAATGGTAACACTCCCACTCCTATCTTGTCAATTAATTCACATGTAACTAGGCAACCCAAAATTGCAACTTGTGCTAGAAAGGTAATGAGTTTACCTAGTGCTAACACAAAGGACTTTTGGGTTCCTAGATCTTTGTTGACTAACCGTGATGGACCCATCAAGCGATGGGTACCAAAATGTACTTGACAAGCTTTGCAGGAGAAGGAGATGATATGAAGCCTTGGGGTGCTTGAGAGAGTCCATTCAATTCTTATCAACTCAAGCTATCAATCTTCAATGATCTATATCCGTGATTGACCCAAGGTTATTCTTCAAATTACTATGTCTTAAACTCATATCATCTCGAGGAAGACATTGATGTTGTAGGAAGTAAAAGAATTATCATGTGTGAAAAATCAAGGCCTACAACATGGAGGAAAGTCAAAGGATGGTAACTTCTATGCTTTTAAGTGCAAGTATCTTAAATTATCATTTCTTAGGTGTCTTGTGTAGTCACATAGAAATATGTAGCACTTCAAATGTCTTTAAATTCGTATTACCATTCTTTGAAGAATTTCCTCTCATATGGTAGATTGCATACTCATCATTTCCATCCTATGGCAATCTACATGCTTTAAATTATTGCAAGTCTCATGGCATGTTTTTCGCTAGTCATTCTATTATAGCCATGATTCTAGATATAGAGAGATATTTCAAGTTCTTAAAAGAATAAGGTGTCATGTACGGAATTCAAATCCTTAGGACACTTATAAAAGGAAAACTCTCTCTATAACTAGAATAGTGAGACTAATGATTTTATCTAAGTAACCCAAGTAGTCTCACTTGTAGAGAATAGGTTTCTCTTTGGAAAAGCATGTAATCTAACATGAAAAGAAAAATCAATCCAATGATTTATGATGTACTTCTACTTGCTTAAATTGGATTTGATTCTTTCACATTTATCGCTTTCCATATCATGAATTAGATTTATTCCCATAATCTTAAAGGATTGTTTATGCTTGTTTTATGAGTTAAAATTGAGCATAACATCATCTATGGATAATCTAGTTCATGCGAAGTTTCCATGCTTTTAGTAATCTAGCTTTTCATTCCCTATCAAAAATGATTACAAAAATGGAAACTAGTGCTTGTGTTACTAATGATGTATCTCTTGAGCCTACTTATAAATATCCACAAAAGAGAAAGTGCACAAGCCTCATGGGTTGCTCTTCACCCAAAGGAAGAAAGGTAAAAGCAAAGGTATGGGAACTCATCTTCTTAATCAAGTTTAGTTCCCATCTCAATGGCTATTTAATCTAAATTATCATATTCTACCCATGTGAGGAATAGATTCTTTATTGGACCTAAATTAGCTAGACGTGCATTCAATCTCATTCTTTTAAATGCTCATGTCCATTGGAATCTAATTCATGCCTTTGCTATATATATATATATATATATATATATATATATATATGTTCTCATAATTGACTTGCTTCCATGTAATATGAAGAAGTAAAATTCCAATGATTGATCAAAATGTTTAAAAGGTGCATATTCCTCTTTCTCAATGAAATGCACTAATGTTAAGAATTTTACTTCATGTTTGTGTGACTTATGAATGATGAATTGTTTATATTTCCTATCTAAAGAGATCATCTTTCATCATATACTCCCTTGTGCTATTAACATCCTTCTTGAGTATTTTCAATAAGTTTGAAAGGAAAAGGAAACAACTACAAAGGGAGGACACTCACATGAAAGAGAACGACATCAAGAACAACAACATCCACTTGGATAATAAGATCCTCAAAACAATCAATGGTGTGGTTGTAAGCATTCTAAACCTTTTTCAATGTGAGAATACGAGGCCTAAGTTGTTTATTGCAAATTTTATGAGCCTTGATCAAGATGTATAATGCTTCTCCCTATTTGTCTTTAAAGTAAATGCATCCAATTCATCCAAATTCTTGATGCATATCTTTAGGGGGAGTCTCTTTCTATATCTTGATTATGTTGAGACTATCGCTTTATCTTAGAAATTTCATATAGTCTCTTGCATGAGAATGAGTTTCTCATGAAGTATGCTACTACATATCAATCCAACTTGTTAAAATAATGTCGCTTTTATCAAGGATTGTATCTTTCATTGCTAAAGTAGCATATTTACTGGATTCTCCTATTTCACGCTAATCCAATGCATATGTTGTTCTTTTGATCACACCTGTTATTTGTTTGATCATTGAATAACTTCAATTAACTCTTATGTTTCTTAGTGCCTTATATACTATCAATCAATATCTCTTGATATGGACTAAGTTAAAAGGAGAATTCATGATACATTTATGCAATTTGTGATCCATTTGATATATGCTAACAATAACTTGGAAAAGGATCACTAGTTCTAGAACTCTCTCTTGTGCAAAATATTTCCATATATTGTCTTAAGTATAGGTCTTAAGAAACCAAGACTAAGGACAAAGCACAATGAAGAGAGCGTCTCTATGAGAAGGTACAAAACGGTAAAACTACTTCTATTCATTTACACATGTACCTAAATCTTCCTTTTCTATACATTCTTTGCATATCTTATATAAAAGGAAGAGAAAGCATGTCCATGCATTATCCCTGCTTCATATCTAGTTTAACCTCTCAAAAATCCATTCCTGCTTTAATGCATCTTCTGTTAAAACTAGATGAAGTGATTTTATTATCAAAGAGCTTAAAGCTTAACCTTGTAACGAGGATAAGCTACCTTTGTTCCAAAGGTGGATGGTCCTTAAGCCTCTTTGAAATCATTAAGGGTAAATGCTTGAGATGTTTATAACATGCTTTCATAAGTGCATAAACTGTCATGAGCATCACACCTATACTGCGACACAATGCCAAAATAGATATGTTCTCATTAACCTAATTATGTGCAATTGGCATTGAAGGCCAAAATATGTGTTTCGCTCCATGCACATACTTAGGGGAGCAATCTATGTTATATAGAACTATGATCATGCTTAATTTGACATATTCTTTGATCATATCTCTTTTATGTCTATGACTAATGTGTTTTCAAGTGAATTCTCATGCTTAGTCATAGAATTGAAAGGGAAATGGAGTGTTTGGCAAAGATGACGCTTCCACTCAACTCCATCGGAATTATCCACTCCTTGCCGGTATTCCACATAGTTCTTCACTTTGGTATAAACTTCACTCATATTTTAATTGTTTGCCAAAGGGGGAGAGAAAGTAAAAGGGCTTATATTTCACTCAAGCATCCGTTTTTGGCGATTCATGCCAAAGGGGGAGAGAGTATTAGCCCAAAGCAAAAGGACCACACCACCACCAATTTCAAACATGTAGACCAATTTCAAAAATGTAGTCTTTTAATTGGTATTAAAAGAAGTTTTTCAATTGGTATCTTATTTTGATATAATTTCAAATTGGTATACCCTCTTCAAAATTAATATCTAAAATCCTCTTGAACACTAGAGGAGGATTTCATTAAGGGGGAGTTTTGTTTAGTCAAAGGAAAAGCATTTGACACAAGGGGAGAAAATCTCAAAACTTGAAAATGCTTCTCAAAATCTTATTCATTTACCTTTGACTATTTGCAAATGGACTTTGAAAAGAATTTACAAAAGAGTTTGCAAAAACAAAACAAGTGGTGTAAGCGTGGTCCAAAATTTTAAATAAGAAGAAAAACCATCCATGCATATCTATTGAAATAAGTATATTGGTTTAACTTCAAGCAACCTTTGCACTTACTTTATGCAAACTAGTTCAATTCTGCACTTATATATTTGCTTTGGTTTGTGTTGGCATCAATCACCAAAAAGGGGGAGATTGAATGGGAAATAGGCTTTAAACCTTTTCCTAAATGTTTTTGGTGGTTGAAATGCCCAACACAAATAATTGGACTAACTAGTTTGCTCTAGAGTTTATGTTCCACAGGTGCCAAAGGTTCAACTCAAAGCCAATACAAAGATTAAAAAGGGTTCAAGAAGAAAGGAGCAAAGGGAACCGAAGTGCTCCCTGGTCAGGTGCACCGGACTGTCCGGTGCACCACCGGACAGTGTCCGGTGCACCAGGGAGGATCGACTTCAAACTCTTCACCTTCGGGTTTCTCAGGCACACCTCCGCTATAATTCACCGGACTGTCCGGTGTGCCACCGGACTGTCCGGTGCGCCAGCGGAGCAACGGTCATCTGCACGCAACGGTCGACTCTGCAAAATGAATAGTGAAAATCAGATGTCAGAGCAGACGGTCAGAGGGGCACCGGACTGTCCGGTGTCGCACCGGACTGTCCGGTGCCACATGAGGACAAAGCCTCCAACGGTCGACCAGCTCCAATCCCTAACGGGAGGATGACGTGGCGGCGCACCGGACACTGTCCGGTGGCGCACCGAATTGTCCGGTGCGCCCATCGCCAGCAGACTTCTCCAACGGCTACAATTTCGTTAGTGGCTATAAATACCACCCCAACCGGCCACTTCAAGGAGTGGGAGCCCAAGCAACATTCCAAGTCATCTAGTTGACATACTCAAGCCCTCCCAACCACCTCTATTCATTGATCCATCCTATACACAAGATTTAGACCACTACAACCAACACAAGTGCCACATAAGAGAGAGCACGCAAGAGAGAGCTACTCATTTGAGTTTAGCACTAGTGCCTTGTGAGATTCATTGAGAGATAGTGTGTGCCACATCTTTGTGTTCATTTACGCGTGGAGTTTTGACTCCCATTGAACTTCCTCCAAAGTTTTGGAGGCTTGTAAAGCTAAGCAAGAGACACCAAAGAGTGTGGTGGTCCTTGCGGGATCTTGAGTGATCCGTGAGAAGAAGAAGAGCTCGCCGGTCTTGTGTGATCGATGGAGAGAGGGAAAGGGTTGAAAGAGACCCGTCCTTAGTGGACTCCTCAACGGGGACTAGGCCTTCGAGGGCCGAACCTCGATAAAACAAATCACCTGTGTCTCGTGTGCTTATTGCTTGTGATTTGTTTGTTCTTTCCCTTTCTAAGTTTTTTCTTGCACTATTCTTTGCTAATACTATTTGATATTGCTTTAAGTTAAATTCTCATTTAGTGAAGCAACACCTTGTAAGAAAGAACTTGTGCTATTGCTCTTCTTATCTAAGCCCTCTTGCTTTATTCTCATAGACTTATTAGTTGTATTGATTTATCAATTCCGCATTATTTGAGAGCAATACTCTTTTCAAGCAAGGACTTAGTTTTTATTCTCCGATAATTGTATATCTTGTTCTAACCACTAATCGAGGGTTCTAGTTGGGGGATAAAGTTTTAATTTTTCAGGTTTTGGTTATTCACCCCCCCTCTAGGTGACTTTCAATTGGTATCAGAGGTAGGCACTTCATATTGAGTCTAACAACTCGAAGTGATGGCTCGAAGAAGATCCCAAAAGAACAAGAAGTCCAAGGAGAACAAGGAGGTAACTCTTGAGATATTACTTCCCGATTGTTCTAATTATGTTTCATGGTCTACTAGGGTGATAAATGCTTTTAGAACCATTGATCCACAATTAGAAAAAAATTTAGACAAGAGTATCATCCCTTCTGACTATGCTAGGGAAAATGCCTCCGAAGAAGATTTAAGATGTATACGCTTAAACTATCTAGCTTATGACATCTTAAGTAAATCCCTTAGCAAAGAAGATTATCATGCCTTCATAATAAAATATGATAAACCTATTTGTGATGTGCATTATATTTGGACTAGAATTAAAAGCAAATTTGATGAGTCCAAACATGATAGTTCATTTTGTGCTTCTACTTCCTTTGGTCATTGTGATACTATCCCTTGCAAGGAAGAAGAAGTAAATGAACGATGGAGACCAAACGATGAATCCACCTCAACCAGATATGGGCTGTATGAATATTAGGTGATGTCATTTGGGCTGACTAATGCGCCAGCATACATCATGTATCTGATGAACTCTGTCTTCATGCATGAATTGGACAAGTTCATGGTGGTTTTCATCGATGACATCTTGGTGTACTCAAAGAACGAAGAAGAGCATGTCGGTCATTTGCATGTAGTGCTTCAACGTCTGCGAGAGCACCATCTTTATGCCAAATTGTCAAAATGTGATTTTTGGCTAAAGGAAATCAAATTCTTGGTTCACACTATCTCTCAGGCAGGCATAACTGTTGATCCGGATAAGGTGCAAGAGGTGATGAACTAGAAGCTGCCAACAACTGTTTATCAGATTCAAAGTTTTCTGGGATTGGCTGGTTATTATCGAAGATTCATTCCGAACTTCTCTCGAATTGCGAAGCCCATGACTGAATTGTTGAAGAAAGGAGCCAAGTTTGATTGGGGTCATAAGTGCGAAGATGCCTTCCACACATTGAGGCAACATCTAACCACAACACCGGTGTTAGCACCACCTGACAGCGGCAAGCCATTTGATGTGTACTGTGATGCCTCTGACACTGGACTGGGTTGTGTTTTGATGCAAGACAACCGAGTCATTGCTTACGCATCAAGAGCACTTAGGCCTCATGAGCAAAATTATCCCACTCATGACTTGGAGTTAACAGCCGTGGTTCATGCATTGAAGATGTGGAGACACTATTTGATGGGAACCCATTACAACATCTTCATAGATCATAAGAGCCTCAAGTATATCTTTACTCAGGCTGATCTCAACATGAGGCAGAGAAGATGGCTAGAGCTGATCAAGGACTATGACCTAGAGGTACACTATCACCCAGGGAAAGCCAATGTAGTAGCTGATGCCTTGAGTCGAAAATCGCAATGCAACTGTGTTATGATGGATTCTCGCATCAACATCCTATGTGATGAGTTGAGCAAAATGAAGACTGAAGTCATTCCTTCTGGTGCTTTGTCTCACATTTCCGTTGAGCCAAGTTTACGAGACCAGATAATCATGGCCCAACTCAGTGATAAGGGAGTGCAAATCATTAAAGAGAACCTCCATCAGAAGACAGAGAAGTATAAGTGCTTCCGCCAAGATGGGAAGGGTATATTGTGGTTTGAAAGCAGATTGGTGGTTCCTAAAAATAAGGATCTCAAGAAGAAAATCTTGGATGAAGCTCATCTCTCCAAATTCTCCATGCATCCAAGAAGCACCAAAATGTACCATGATCTGAAGCCCTTGTATTGGTGCACTAGAATAAAGAGGGAGATAGCCCAATACGTATCAGAATGTGACATATGTCAGAGGATAAAGGCAAGCCACTTGAAATCAGCTGGTGCCTTGCATCCCCTATCAGTACATTCATGGAAATGGGATGACATCAGCATGGATTTTATTGTGGGTCTGCCCAACACCTCTCGACATCATGATTCGATTTGGGTCATTGTGGATCGACTGACAAAAGTGGCACATTTTCTTCCAGTGCACACCACTGATAAGGCTCAGAAGTATGCAGAGATGTACATTGACCGAATCGTGTGTTTGCATGGATTACCCCAGACCATTGTCTCTGACCGAGGAGCCCAATTTGTTGCCAGATTTTGGGAACAACTGCAAGAGTCTTTGGGAACCAAGCTAATAAGAAGTTCAGCTTACCACCCACAGACTAATGGTCAGACCGAAAGGGTAAATCAAATTCTTGAAGATATGTTAAGGGCTTGTGCGATCGATTGCGGCAAGAACTGGGATAAGTACCTCTCCTTGGCAGAGTTTGCTTATAACAACAGTTACCAATCCAGCCTAAAGATGGCACCTTTCAAAGACCTATATGGAAGAAGGTGTCGAACACCCCTCAATTGGTCTCACCCTGGAGAAAGAGAAATTTTTGGAACTGACTTAGTGACTGAAGCCGAAAGGAAAGTCAAGCTAATCAGGAAGAATCTAGAAGCTGCTCAGGCCAGGCAGAAGAGTTACCATGATAAGACAAGAAAACCTCTCTAGTTTGAAGTGGGAGATTTCGTATATCTGAAGGTATCACCCACCAAAGGAGTGCAGAGGTTTGGGATCAAATGCAAGTTATCACCTCGTTACATTGGACCTTATGAGATCGTGGAAGCATGTGGACCCGTGGCATACAAGTTGAAGTTACCTCCAAAAATGTCTGCCATCCACAATGTATTCCATGTATCCCAACTAAAGAGATATGTTCGATTGCCGACCGAGATCATAGCAGAACCAGAAGTGGAGATAGAGCCAGATCTATCGTACCAAGAGTACCCTTCCAAGGTTCTGGATTGCAAAGAAAGATCAACTCGGGCTAAATCGATCAAAATGTATAAGATCCAATGGAGTAATCACTCAGAGGAAGAGGCTACTTGGGAGACTGAGGAATTTCTACATTTGAACTTCCCTGATTATCTACCTGATGGAATCGGTATGTAACCATGCCCAACCCTCCCCCTGCCTATGAATCTAAATATAAGAAAAATGATCTTAACATAAAAAGAGTTAATTGTAAGACGAAAACTAAGAGGACCTCCTTCTAAAGTTGCATAGAAGATGACATTCGAAGAGCAGTTTACTAAAGAACCTTATTATACACACCAACCCTAAAGGATCAAGCCATAAAAATTCTCTTCACCCTAGAGGACTCTGACTTGAATCTCGGGACGAGATTCCTTTAAGGGGGGAAGGCTATAACACCCCAGGGATACCTAGGGTGCTTCTTAGTGCTAACTCAAGATCATTAGCACATGTGAATCCAATTGAGCAAAAGACACCAAAAACATAGGAGCTAAAACTCAACTAAGTCTTTTATCATATCATGCATTCAAAAAGCGAAAAATGTTGAAACCCTAGAACAACCCTAATTAGGCCATTTAAGTAGAGAGGAAGAAATGGGTAAAAATACCATGAAAAACATGGAATCATGACTTAGGCCAATTATAAAAGTTGAAATACACTAACTAAGCTACAATAAAGGTTATAAAAGTTTGGCCAAAATAGTTTGTTAAAACCCCCCAAACAAGCCATTCAATTAGAGGCTTCCTAGAGAAATCTGAAATTCAGATTTTTGAATTTCAGCCTCTAACTCAAAACCGAGCGCGTTCACCTTAATCCCTATCTCAAAACCCTAAGCTCCCAGTATAAAAAATGTGCTAAACTAACCCCTCTACCACATATCTGAAGATGCCATTGGGATTCGGAACCTAGACACGACAAAACCGAAGATTTGCCTCGGGCTCAGGCTGAGAGACAGACCCGACTTGAGAGCTCCATATCTTTGGAACCAGTAGGCCAAATCCTGTGACCCCCAACCAAGATTGGTAGCTTATAGGGAGGAGAAGAGGTTTTGTGCACTGACCAAGGCAAGAGCAGGCTCAGATGAGTGACAACATGCGCCAGAACTCAGGCAGAATGAACGCGCACACGTGTTCGACCCTGGTCGGCACGCCGGCATTCGCCCAACCCGCGCGCGCGCTCGCCCCAGTGAACGGTCAAGTCCACCGCATGCCCTCGCTCGCGCCGTGCCTATAAAGCAGCCCCAAGGCCTTGGCCGTACTCCCCCGCACACTCTCATTCCTTCCCAAGCCAGAGTTCGCTGGACTTGCCTTGAGCACAACGCGCCACCGCCCGCCAAGCCACCCAAGCCTCGATCACTGCGGCCAGCTCACTCCAGCCACTCTCAGTCTGCTCCAGCTGTTCGGTTAGCATCTCCAAAGACCCGTGAAGCTCCCCAAGTCCTCGGCCCCGGTAGAGCCTCACCGGTGACCCCGAATCACCCTCGCCGGACTTCTTCCGCTCACCAGCGAACGTGGACCGGGTAAGTCTCTGTGACATTCTCAAATTCCTTCCGTATACTGCCTCTATGTCACCTGGTCGAGCCTCCCAAGCTAACCAATTGGACTATCGCGTCGTGAGCAGGCTAGAATACTCGCCACCGACGAGCTCACCTACCTGCGCACGTGGACCAACCTACTACGACCATCCCCGGAGACGATCCGCACATCAGCGTGACCGTCAAGACCTCCCTACACCTTCGGCCACTTCACCGGAGCAATCCTGCCACCGGTAAGCCCCTCTGCCCTTTCCTCCGCCGTGGACACTGTTTAATTGGGAGAAGGACCGCGGGTTTAATATAGAGTCATCCCAGGGGGTTTTCTGTGTGGATAGAGACTCCTCTGAATAGTGCTTTGTTGGGGACTTGTTCTCAAATGCTATGAATTAACAACAAGGCAACACAAAAATGGGTTAATGGTTAACGCCCTTCGTCCTTCGAAGCATTATTTCCCTAAGGATATAATGATCTTTGGACGAAGGGTATGAAGGACATACCTTCATCATTACAGCATATATGAATAAAAGACGAAGCATATGAAACATAAGAAACAACATGAATAATTATATGACATCATAATGTATATTTCTTATTAAACAATCATGAATGAATAAGAACAATATCGAGTTACATTTGTACCTTCGGCTTGACAGAAGGCAAAGGTACAAGCGTGATGCACGAGTGAATACAAGTCAGCGTGAACAGTACGAGGGTACTGTTCATCTATTTATAGGCACAGGGCGCAGCCTGTGTGGATTGACATTCATGTCCTTTACAACTGGTTACAATCATGACACAAATTATCATGGGCCGATCGGTCTTTTCATCTTTAAGTCGGTGCATCCCTTCGTCTCAAGGTGTGCTACAAAACTCCCTGGATGGTAGATTCGGTGTTGCTTTTGTGTTGTTCTTTCGAAGGTGTTTCTTCTTACAGCACCTTCAGCGACGAAGCAGACCCCCAACAGTAGCCCCTTCGCGGTGCTAGATCATTTTTCGTAACGAGCTTGATCCATGAAAAAATTCTCCTAGGCTTCGGAATGCCGAAGGTCCGAAAAACACCTTCCCTGAGCTCGTTGCCGAGAAACGATTAAAATATTCTGAGCGCCAGGTGGCCCCACCATGCGGTGGGTATGCGCGATCTGGCGATTCATCTCCCACGCTGTGGTCCACCGTTCAGTGGGTGTGGGTGACTGTTCAGCGAGTGCAGATGACTTGACGATTCACCTTCACACCTGCAGCACTATATAAATAGACGGGTAGGTGTGAAGTTACCATAGCATTCATTGCCATTGCACTGTTGTGCTGCTGAAAAATTGGACCATAGCCGAAGCTTTCTCATCGCATTCTCAAGCGAAGCATCACTTTGACTTAGCTTCGTCATAAGAGAGAGCTTCGGCAAAATTGTAAAAGTCATCGACTTCGTCAAAACTGTAAGAAATTCGACATCAGATGGCCAGAGTACGTTCAACTGCGAGGGTGACACGTGACGGGGAGGAGGCCAAAGCTGCCGAGACTGCCCCGATCTCCGAAGTGATGAGGCAATCGGGATTAGTTGTAATAGATGAATCCATTGAGGAAGGTGCACCTGCTACCGAAGCTGAACATGCTGACATCGAAGAAGATAATGTTGACGAAGAAGAGGAAGATTACGACACTCTCATCCCATCAAAACCCAGCCACTTGGACTTTGGAAAATCTACTGTTTCTGAGGCTGATGTGCCCATGATGATAAAGCTGGGCTACTTCGGAGACGCTGAGAAAAAGCTGATTCAATTTGCTGGGGAAGAAACCACTCCAACACTGGAAAATGATGAGGTGGTAGTTTTTAAGAGTTTCTTCAGAGCGGGATTGAGGTTTCCTTTGAACGAAATGATTGGGGAAGTTTTAGAAAATTACAAAATCTATCTTCATCAGCTGACTCCTAACGCTATCGTTAGGCTCGGCGTCTTCATCTGGGCTCTCCGAAGCCAAGGAGTGGGCCCGAATGCCGAAGCTTTTTGCTGAGTGCATGAGCTTCATTATCAGACGAAGGCTAGAGAAGATGGGTTGCACGAGAATTTTGGCTATTACAACTTCACTTACCGCAAAGATATGAAGGCTCCGGTGGTTAGCTATCGCACCAAGTGGCCAACTGGTTGTAAAAGTGAGTGGTTCTATGCCAAGGCCGATGAGAAGAAGAGGGAGAAGCTGAAGACGCTAGTACTGAGCCTGCTGAGCTTAAGCTTTGGTTGACTAGGCCATTGTGCCGCATGTCCCCAGGGTCATCATGCCGACAAGCTGTCTCATAATTCAGGGTAGTGACTGAACAGATCAGCACTAGAGATCTAGTTCAAGAGCACCTGGCCTACAAGGTGTTCCCGACACTAAGTGAATGGAATATGCCAAAGCTAAAGGGGACAAAGGGAAAGAATGAACTTGTGCGACTGCCATACCGATTCAAATTTGAGAAACAATTCAAAGTGCCATGCCAAGAATGGTTAGAAATTACACTAAAAAAGAAGATTTTGGGCAACGAGATTTTGGGCAATTACACTAAAAAAGAAGATCAGCTGATGACTGTAGCCTTCGGCACCCGACCAAAGCGAAGTTTGAATCGGGTGATGGATGCCTTGAACTTTGAATACCCTGACTATGAGCGATTGAACAAGGGTGCCGAAGGGCAAAAGCGAAAGAGAATTGTTAGTGTTTTGAGCAGACAAGCTGCTAGAATGGTGAAAGAAGATGAAGAAACTCCGAAAAAGAGGAAATCCAGCCCAGAGCTGAATGTGGTTGTTCTGAAGAAGAGAAAGGTTGCACCTCCGAAGCCAAAAACAACTGAGATAGAGGAACAAACTCCTTCAACACCTTTTGCAACTGACATAGAAGAAATTCTAAAGGTAATGACCGAATCTTTACCTATCAAGCTAAGTCCACTGGGGCCACAACTGATGAAGCTTTTACAGAAGAAGGAGGAGCCTTCGGCAGCCAAGAAGTCTGCTGGACCAAAAAGGCAGAGGATTATTACTGTAATTGAAGCTATTGAGGAAACACCACCGCCAGCCTCAGCGTCAAAAGCACCAGCAGCTGCCGAAGTTGCTACTTCTGCCGATGGTGCTACTTTTGTCGAAGGGGCTGCTGCCGAAACTACAACTGCTGAAGAAACCAATCTAAAGAGCACATTATCTGATATTGATAAAATGCTTTTAGATATGGCCATGCAAGAAGCTGCTGCTGCCGAAGGTGCTACAGTTGCCAAAGAAGCCGTGGCCATAGTGCCTGAAAAAGGGCAGACAGCCACCGAAGATACTTCGGAGGAAAAAGTTTTTAATTTTCAAAATATAATTGGTCAAGAATTGTCCAAGGCTGAGAAAAAGGAGCTTCAGGAGTACGCCATATCCTGTGGCTATCAACCAGGGGCCTTACTTTTTGGTGGTGTTGAGGAAGAATCCTTAGGGTGCATCCGAGATCACACCGAAGCAAAGATTATCAGCACTCTAACGAAGAGTGTTGGTCTTCCGAAGCTTGAAGCCGACCTCAGCAGGTACCGGTGGCAACATATCGTCGGTAGCTTATTCTATTCTAATTTTAAGGTAAAGTTCTTTCCTCAACTTTTTATTGTTTTGGGATGAAGGTGATTTCTGATGAAGGTTATTTTTCCTAGAGTCTGCTACTAAGTAAAACCTTGAGGATGCAACACGATCTCAAAGATAAGAAAAATGAAATTATAATTGAAGGCTTGGAAAATAAAATCAAAGAACATGAAGCTGCTCTTGAAAAGAAAGATTTTGTTCTTCAAACAATGGAGGGCTCGCTGGCAGAAGCCCAAGCCAAAATTGCCAGACTAAATAGTGAACTCTCCACAAAGTCAGAAAACTTCGAACAAGAAAAGAAGAATTTTAATGTGAAGCTTGAAGCTGAAGTCGAAAATAGCTCAAATTTGCATAAATCATTGAAGGAGCTTCTGGATAAATGTCTAGACTTCGGCAACCGGTGCGTGCAACGGTTGAAGCAGGTCTTCAACTCAGTTGGTGCCAGTTCTGAAAAATTTGTACCTTCGGTTGAAGACCTGCTAGGCACCTTTGATCATATTGAAGGCGAAGTTGATGCTCTTGACAAAGTCATAGCTGGGCACGGTGACTTCTGTGCCCTGTTAGCTTCTCGCGGCACAGCTGTTGCTTTTATGAAGGTTGGTTGCACGCATGGGAATATCGTAAACAGGCTGAACTTTAGCCTATCACCAGCGAACTTGAATGACATCCCCGGCCTGGCCCAAAGCATTGGAAATAGATTCATAACTCAAATTTGGGCGAAGGGTGGGCAAAACATAGCTGGTGACGAAGCTCAAAGTCACCTCAAGCCGATAATAAACATGTACCTGCTACTTTACCTTCTCTTTGAAATTTGTGTTTACCTTATACTGCTTTGTTATGTATAGGATGACGAAGCCGAAGAGCAATGATCCGAAGCTTGACGGGCAACGATGAAGTGATGAAGCTGCTAGGAAAAAGTTCTAAAGAAATTTCTGAATTAACTTTGTAAAGGATATTGTAATATAGGAATCAAACACTGCTATGTAAATTTGTTCATACTTTGTAATATATTTTTACCTTCTCCTTTGTGTATGAATTGCTTTGATGTGGACGAAACTTGTACTTTTTTGAGCGGAAGGCGAAAAACACCTTCCCTTCTTTTCGTACACAACGAAGCATAAATCTGCTTCTTTTGCACTCGCCGAAGCCTTGTCATTATACCCGAAGCAACTATCTGTATTCTATGATATGATGATGATGATCCTACGAATGTCTAAATGAATGTATATGAATGCAATGAATGATGTGATGTAATTGAAAGTCGCCTAGAGGAGGGGTGAATAGGCGGAATCTGAAAATTATAAACTTAAGCACACACTACAAGCCGAGGTTAGTGTTAGAAATATAAACAAGTTCGAAAGAGAGGGCGAAAACAAATCACAAGAAAATAAGAGCGAATGACACGGTGATTTGTTTTACTGAGGTTCGGTTCTTGCAAACCTACTCCCTGTTGAGATGGTCACAAAGACCAGGTCTCTTTCAACCCTTTCCCTCTCTCAAACGGTCACCTAGACCGAGTGAGCTTCTCTTCTCAATCAAATGGGACACTAAGTCCACTCCAAGGACCACCACACAATTGGTGTCTCTTGTTTTGATTACAAGTGTTGTGGAAACAAGAATGAGGAAGAAGAAAAGCAATCCAAGCGCAAGAGCTCAAAAGAACACAAAAGTCTCTCTCTCTCTCTAGTCACTAAATTGTTTGGAGTGATTCCGGACTTGGGAGAGGATTTGATCTCTTTGTTTGTGTCTTGTATTGAATGCTATAGCTCTTGTATGTGGTTTGAAGGCTGAAAACTTGGATTCATTGAAGTGTGGTGGTTGGGGGTATTTATAGCCCCAACCACCAAAGTAGCCGTTGGTGGAGGCTGCTGTCGCATGGCGCACCGGACAGTCCGGTGCGCCACCGGACACTGTTCGGTGTGCCAGCCACGTCACCCGTCCATTGGGTTCTGACCGTTGGTGCTTCTGACAGCTTGGCCACCGGTCAGTCCTGTGGTGCACCGGACAGTCACTGTTCACTGTCCGGTGCACCTTCTGGCGCCTGCTCTGACTTCTGCGCGTGCAGGCGCGCACTGTAGCGTCACTGTTCATATATACAGACAACCGTTGGTGCTGTGTAGCCATTACTCCGCTGGCACACTGGACAGTCCGGTGCTACACCGGGCAGTCCGGTGAATTATAGCGGAGTGGCTCCCAGAGTTCCCGAAGCTGAGCAGTTTGGAGTTGGACTCCCTGGTGCACCGAACACTGTCTGGTGGCACACTGGACAGTCCGGTGCACCAGACCAGGGCAGCCTTCGGGTGCTTTGCTCCATTCTTTTTGAACCCTTTCTTTTGGCTTTGTATTGATTTAATGTGAACCTTTGGCACCTGTAAAACTTATATTCTAGAGCAAACTAGTTAGTCCAATTATTTGTGTTGGGAAATTCAACCACCAAAATCATTATAGGAAAAGGTGTAAGCCTATTTCGCTTTCAATCTCCCCTTTTTGGGGATTGATGCCAACACAAACCAAAGCAAATATAAAAGTGTAGAATTGAACTAGTTTGCATAAGGTAAGTGCAAAGGTTGCTTAGAATTTAAACCAATACTTATTTCATAGGATATGCATGGATGGTTTTCTTCTTATTTAACATGTTGGACCACGCTTGCACCACTTGTTTTGTTTTTGCAAATTCTTTTGGAGATTCTTTACAAAATCTTTTTGGAAATAGTCAAAGGTAAATGAATAAGATTTTCGAGAAGCATTTTCAAGATTTGAAATTTTCTCCCCCTGTTTCAAATGCTTTTCCTTTGACTAAACAAAACTCCCCCTCAATAAAATCCTCCTCTTAGTGTTCAAGAGGGTTTTAGATACTTATTTTTGAAAAGAGGGTATACCAATTTGAAATAAGATACCAATGAAAACTTGGTATACCAATTTGAAATAAGATACCAATGAAAACTTTCTTAAAAACTTTGAATTTGGTGGTGGTGCGATCCTTTTGCTTTGGGCTAATACTTTCTCCCCCTTTAGCATGAATCGCCAAAAACAGATACTTGAGAGTGAAATATAAGTCCTTGTCTAGCTATCTCCCCCTTTGGTAAATAATGTATGTGTGAAGATTATACCAAATTTGGAGAGCAGTGTGGAGCGACGGCGAAGGATGAGTAATTTGTTTGAGTGGAGTGGAAGCCTTTGTCTTCGCCGAAGAACTCCATTTTCCCTTTCAATCTATGACTTAGCATGTAATACACTTGACAAACACATTAGTCATAACACATGAAAGAGATGATCAAAGGTATAGAAATGAGCTATGTGTACAAAAATATCAATCAAAATTCCTAGAATCAAGAATATTTAGCTCATTCCTAAGTTTGGTAAAAGTTTTCTCATCTAATGGCTTGGTAAAGATATCGGCTAATTGTTCTTTGGTGCTAATGTAAGAAATCTCGATATCCCCCTTTTGTTGGTGATCCCTCAAAAAGTGATACCGAATGGCTATGTGTTTAGTGCGGCTATGCTCAACGGGATTATCTGCCATGCGGATTGCACTCTCATTATCACATAGGAGAGGAACTTTGGTTGATTTGTAACCATAGTCCCTAAGGGTTCGCCTCATCCAAAGCAATTGCACGCAACAATGGCCTGCGGCAATATACTCGGCTTCGGCGATAGAAAGAGCTACATAATTTTGCTTCTTTGAAGCCCAATACACCAGAGATCTTCCTAAGAACTGGCAAGTCCCTGATGTGCTCTTTCTATCGATCTTACAACCCGCCCAATCGGCATCGGAATAACCAATTAAATCAAATGTGGATCCCTTGGGGTACCAAAGGCCAAACTTAGGAGTATAAACTAAATATCTCAAGATTCGTTTTACGGCCCTAAGGTGAACTTCCTTAGGATCGGCTTGGAATCTTGCACACATGCATACGGAAAGCATAATGTCCAGTCTAGAAGCACATAAATAGAGTAAAGAACCTATCATCGACCGATATCCTTTTGATCTATGGATTTACCTCCCGTGTCGAGGTCGAGATGCCCATTGGTTCCCATGGGTGTCTTGATGGGCTTGGCATCCTTCATCCCAAACTTGGTTAGAATGTCTTGAATGTACTTCGTTTGGCTAATGAAGGTGCCCTCTTGGAGTTGCTTGACTTGAAATCCTAGGAAATATTTCAACTCCCCCATCATAGACATCTCGAATTTTTGAATCATGATCCTACTAAACTCTTCACATGTAGATTTGTTAGTAGACCCAAATGTGATATCATCAACATAAATTTGGCATACAAACAAATCATTTGCAATAGTTTTAGTAAATAGAGTAGGATCGGCCTTTCCGACTTTGAAGCCATTAGCGATAAGAAAATCTCTTAGGCATTCATACCATGCTCTTGGGGCTTGCTTGAGCCCATAAAGCGCCTTAGAGAGTTTATATACATGGTTAGGGTACTCACTATCTTCAAAGCCGGGAGGTTGCTCAACATAGACTTCCTCCTTGATTGGTCCATTAAGAAAGGCACTCTTCACGTCCATTTGATAAAGCTTGAAGCCATGGTAAGTAGCATAGGCAAGTAATATACGAATTGACTCAAGCCTAGCTACGGGTGCATAAGTTTCACCAAAATCCAAACCTTCGACTTGTGAATAACCCTTGGCCACAAGTCGTGCTTTGTTCCTTATAACCACACCATGCTCATCTTGTTTGTTGCGGAATACCCACTTGGTACCTACAACATTTTGGTTAGGATGTGGAACTAAATGCCATACCTCATTCCTCGTGAAGTTGTTGAGCTCCTCTTGCATTGCCAACACCCAATCTGAATCTCTTAGTGCATCCTCTACCCTGTATGGCTCAATAGAGGAAACAAAGGAGTAATGTTCACAAAAATGAGCAACACGAGATTGAGTGGTTACCCCCTTATGAATATCGCCAAGGATGGTGTTCACGGGGTGATCTCGTTGTATTGCTTGGTGGACTCTTGGGTGAGGCAGTCTTGGTCCTTGTATTTCCTGTTCATCCTCCTTGTCATGATCTTCATTATCTCCCCCTTGATCATTGACCTCATCTTGAGGTAGCTCATCTTCTTGATCTTCATCTTCATCATCTTGAGCTTGTTCCTCATTTTGGGTAGGTGGAGATGTTTGATTGGAGGATCAAGGTTGATCTTGTGCATGTGAAGGCTCCTCGGATTCCATAGGACACACATCCCCAATGGACATGTTCCTTAGTGCGACGCATGGAGCTTCTTCATCATCTAGCTCATCAAGATCAACTTGCTCTACTTGAGAGCCGTTAGTCTCATCAAACACAATGTCACAAGAAATTTCAACTAGTCCAGTGGACATGTTGAAGACTCTATATGCCCTTGTGTTTGAATCATAACCAAGTAAAAAGCCTTCTACAGCCTTAGGAGCAAATTTAGATTTTCTACCTCTTTTAACAAGAATAAAGCATTTGCTACCAAAGACTCTAAAATAAGAAACATTGGGCTTTTTACCGGTTAGGAGTTCATAAGATGTCTTCTTGAGGATTCGGTGTAGATATAACCGGTTGATGGCGTAGCAAGCGGTGTTGACCGCTTCGGCCCAAAACCGATCCGAAGTCTTGTATTCATCAAGCATGGTCCTTGCCATGTCCAATAGAGTTCTATTCTTCCTCTCCACTACACCATTTTGTTGTGGTGTGTAGGGAGAAGAGAACTCATGCTTGATTCCCTCCTCCTCAAGGAAGCCTTCAATTTGAGAGTTCTTGAACTTCGTCCCATTATTGCTTCTAATCTTCTTGATCCTTAAGCCGAACTCATTTTGAGCTTGTCTCAAGAATCCCTTTAAGGTCTCTTGGGTTTGAGATTTTTCCTGCAAAAAGAACACCCGAGTGAAGCGAGAATAGTCATTCACAATTACAAGACAATACTTACTCTCGCCGATGCTCATGTAAGCTATCGGGCCGAATAGATCCATGTGGAGTAGCTCAAGCGGCCTGTCGGTCGTCATAATGTTCTTGTGTGGATGATGGACGCCAATTTGCTTCCCTGCTTGACATGCGCTACAAACCCTGTCTTTCTCAAAATGAACATTTGTTAGTCCCAAAATGTGCTCTCCCTTTAGAAGCTTGTGAAGATTCTTCATTCCAACATGTGTTAGTCGGCGATGCTAGAGCCAGCCCATGTTAGTCTTAGCAATTAAGCAAGTGTCGAGTTCAGCTCTAATAAAATCAACTAAGTATATCTGACCCTCTAACACTCCCTTAAATGCTACTGAATCATCACTTCTTCTAAAGACAGTAACACCTATATCTGTAAAAGGACAGTTGTAACCCATTTTGCATAATTGAGAAACAGAAAGCAAATTGTAATCTAAAGAATCTACAAGAAAAACATTGGAAATAGAATGGTCGGGTGATATAGCAATTTTACCCAATCCTTTGACCAAACCTTGATTTCCATCTCCGAATGTGATGGCTCGTTGGGGATCATGGTTTTTCTCATAGGAGGAGAACATCCTTTTCTCCCCTGTCATGTGGATTGAGCACCCCCTATCGATGATCCAACTTGAGCCCCCGGATGCATAAACCTACAAAACAATTTTAGGCCTTGTTCTTAGGTACCCAAACGGTCTTGGGTCCTCTCACATTAGAAACAAGCACCTTGGGTACCCAAACACAAGTCTTTGACCCCTTGTGTTTGCCTCCAACATATTTGGCAACTACTTTGCCTGATTTGTTAGTAAGCACATAAGAAGCATCAAAAGTTTTAAATGAAATGTTAGGTTCATTTGATGCAATAGGAGTTTTCTTCTTAGGCAATTTAGCACGAGTTGATTGCCTAGAACTAGATGCCTCACTCTTATAAATAAAAGCATGATGAGAGCCAGAGTGAGACTTCCTAGAATGAATTCTCCTAATTTTGTGCTCGGGATAACCGGCAGGGTATAAAATGTAACCCTCGTTATCCTGAGGCATGAGAGTCTTGCCCTTGACGAAGTTTGATAATCTTTTAGGAGGGGCATTAAGCTTGACATTGTCTCCCTTTTGGAAACCAAAGCCATCCTTAATCCCGGGGCGTCTCCCACTATAGAGCATGCTTCTAGCAAATTTGAATTTTTCAATTTCTAAGTCATGCTCATTAATTTTGGCACTAAGTTGAGCTATGTGATCATTTTGTTGTTTAATTAAAGCTAGGTGATGATGGATAGTATCAACATTAATATCTCTACATCTAGTACAAATAGTAACATGCTCAACGTTAGATGTAGAGGGTTTGCAAGTCTTTAGTTCAACAATCTTAGCATGTAAGATAGCATTCTCATCTCTATGATTGGAAATAGAATCATTGCAAACATTTAAATATTTAGCATTAGTAATTAATTTTTCATTCTCAATCCTAAGGCTAGCAATAGAGGCATTCAGTTTATCAATCTTAGTAATTAAATTGGCATTCTCATTTCTAAGACTAACAATTGAATTATCACAAACATTTGAACTTTCAAACTTAGCAATTAATTTAGCATTTTCATTTCTAAGGTTGGAAACAATGTCATGGCAAGTGCTTAGTTCCCTAGTCATTTTTTCATTTTTCTCTACCTCCTGAGCATAGGCATTTTTAGTCTTAACATGCTTTTTGTTTTCCTTAATAAGGAAGTCCTCTTGGCTATCCAAGAGTTCATCCTTCTCATGAATAGCACTAATTAATTCATTCAATTTTTCTTTTTGTTGCATGTTTAAGTTAGCAAATAGTGTAAGTATATCATCCTCACCATCACTAGAGCTAGCCTCATCACTAGATGTTGCGTACTTAGTGGAGTTTCTTGATTTTACCTTCCCCTTCTTGCCGTCCTTTGCCATGAGGAACTTGTGGTAGAAGTTGGGGAAGAGAAGCCCTTTGGTGATGGCGATGTTGGCGACGTCCTCGTCGGAGGAGGAGTTGGTGGAGCTCTCATCGGAGTCCCACTCTCGGCAAACATGGGCATCGCTGCCCTTCTTATTGTAGTACCTCTTCTTTTCTCTTCTCTTTCCCTTCTTGTCGTCGCCACTGTCACTATCACTAGATAATGGACATTTAGCAATGAAATGACTGGGCTTACCACACTTGTAGCAAACTTTCTTGGAACAGGGCTTGTAATCTTTCCCCTTCCTTTGCTTGAGGATTTGGCGGAAGCTCTTGATGATGAGAGCCATCTCCTCGTTGTCGAGCTTGGAGGCGTCGATGGGGAGTCTACTTGATGTAGATTCTTCCTTCTTCTCTTCTGTCGCCTTGAATGCGACGGGTTGCACCTCGGGTGTGGAGGAGGCGCCTTGCTCGATGATCTTCTTGGAGCCTTTGATCATTAATTCAAAGCTCACAAATTTTCCTATCACTTCCTCGGGAGACATTAGTTTATATCTTGGATCACCACGAATTAATTGAACTTGAGTGGGATTAAGAAAAATGAGTGATCTAAGAATAACCTTGACCATTTCATGGTCATCCCAATTGGTGCTCCCGAGGTTGCGCACTTGGTTCACCAAGGACTTGTGCCGGTTGTACATCGCTTGTGGCTCCTCCCCTTGATGAAGCATGAAGCGACCGAGCTCCCCCTCGGTCGTCTCCCGCTTGGTGATCTTGGTCACCTCGTCTCCTTCATGCCCGATGTTGAGCACGTCCCAAATTTCTTTGGCGCTCTTCAACCCTTGCACCTTGTTATACTCCTGTTGGGGGCCTTCGTCTTTCGAAGGTCCTCAAAAACATGATTTAACAATGTTTCTAGAGTATAATACATGAACAGGTACCTTCGGACTCGGATCAGAACCACAGTGTGAAGAAGCACAAAGAATATGAAGGTTGGCGCAGAGACGAAGCTATGTGCAGGGAAGCTTCGGCAAGACAGCAGAAAAGGAAACCAACTTAAAAGGGAAAAGGCTATTTAGACCTCGATGGATTATTATAGAATCATTAGCAAATGTAAAGGGCATGGGTGTAATTTTACATGGGCTGCGTCCTGTGCCTATAAATAGATGAACAGTGCTCCCGTACTGTTCACGCTGACTTGGCATTTGCTTTTGCGTCACGCTTGTACTTTTACCTTATTCAAGCCGAAGGTACATTTGTAATTTGATATCATTTCTATTTTTCCATATTAATAAAATAGAAATGAGCTGATAATAATACTTAACTGTTTATGTTATCTTTTATATTTCATATGATTCCTTCTTCATTATTATATGTTGTACTGATGAAGGTATGTCCTTCATAACCTTCATCCGAAAATCATTATATCCCAAGGGAAATAATTCTTCGAAGGACGAAGGACTTTAACGTTTAACATTTTCTGTGTTTCCTTGTTCTTAACTCATAGCATTTGAGAACAAGTCCCCAACATTGGCGCCCACCTCCGGTGAATCCTTTTCGACCACCTTCAGCAAGCACTGACCTTCGTCATGCCATCGAAGATAGCTTCAGCGACAGGGGCTGCTGCTCTGCAGCCGCTAGACCCGAACCAGGAGACCCTTTCTCTTCGAGAGGCCCGAAGCCAGAAGAGGAAGGCCACTAGTCCAACACCCCAGGAGGACGAGTTGGACCAAGAAATCAGAAACATGGAGATGCTTCATCAACAAGTACAATGGAAGAAGGAGAAGATGGCCCGACTGGACGACCTTCAGAGGTAGATTGATGAAGCCACTGAAGAAGTACGCCATCTTGCTCAAAATGAGCAAGAGCGAAGGCCCCAACATAGGGAGCTTCACCAAGAGGGCTTCTTCAATGAGGATGAATGGTATGAGGATTTCCATCATGGAAATTTTGCTTTTGATGATGCTTCTCCTCTGTCAGCAGAACTGCAGGCTACACCTTGGCCCCCGTCTTACAAGCCACCCTAGCTCCCCATGTATGACGGGCACTCAGATCCGAAGCAGTTTTTGATGAGCTACGAAGCAACCATATCTTCATATGGAGGCAATACCGCAGTCATGGCGAAATCTTTCATCATGGCAGTCAAGAATGTTGCGCAAACCTGGTACTCCTCTCTTCGGCGAGGAACAATCACATCATGGCAGAAGCTGAAGGACATGCTGATCACCAGTTTCCAAGGGTTTCAGACAAAGCCGGTTACCGCTCAAGCTTTGTTCCAGTGCACGCAAGATCACGAAGAATACCTCTAGGCGTATGTCCGAAGGTTCTTGCGTCTAAGGGCACAAGCGCCAACAGTGCCCAATGAAATTGTCATTGAGGCCATGATCAAGGGGCTTCGGCCAAGACCTATGGCCCATTACTTCGCCAGGAAACCCCCTCAGACCCTGGAGAAATTGCTTCAAAAGATGGATGAATACATCCACGCTGATAATGACTTTCGTCAAAGAAGGGAGAAAGCCTACAGGTTCTCTGAGATGACCAGGGGCTTCGGAGGGAAAATCCACCCAAGGCACGTCAGATCAATCCACTCCACCCAGAATGACGATAGAGGAAGTCAGCAATAGAGGCCACAATATTCCTCGCAAGCTTCGGGGCAGCAACAAAGCTATCTTCGGCCGCCAACTCCAAGGGGCAGAGGCGCCAGGGGCTTCGGAGGAAGGTTTGGGGATTAGCCTAGGAAAATTTATTGCCTATTCTGTGGTGAGGACAAGGGCCATAATACAAGGATGTGCCATGTCACCATTCAAAAACAGAAGGAAATAGCAGAAGCTGCAGCTCAACAGAACCAGCCGAAGCAGGTTATGCACACTACTTCGTATCACTCACCCTACATACCAGAGTATGTGGGTAACCATCCTACAGCTTCTGTTGCTTCGGCTAGCCAACCACAGGCATCTTGGCAACAGCCTCCACCTCCACCACCAATACAACCTGCACATTCCCGAGGCCAGCAGCCAGAAGGGAGCCAACATACTCACCAACAGCGAGACTTCAGGGAGGAGTCCGAAGCTCGCATAGTTAACAGTACTGTGCCAGAATCGAAGCATATCTACTAAGAGATATCCTACCCCTGAAATAGTTTTTGCATTCATCATCATTTTCTTTTTTAATAAGGAACAATCATTGAAAGCCTAGTTCTTTTGTTGTTTTCAATTTCTTATAATAGCTTCGTTATTGTCATAGTATAATATACCTTCTTCACAGACTCACGAAGTTCAAAAAGTCGGTGAAGCACAAAAGTTGTTATTAAGGGAACGCGGGGTTCAGAATCACATTACAAGTTTTACCGAAGTAACAAAAAGTCGTTCTAAGGAACGCGGCGTAAGTTTGCTGAAGTTACAAAAAGTCGTTCCTAAGGGAGCGCAGCGTAATTTTTCTGCTCAAAAGTCGTTCCAAAGGGAATGCAGAGCTTACAGCGAAAAGTCAACACTGATTCCGCCGAAATATAAGGCGAAGCGCGAAAAGTCAACACGAATACCGCCGAAGTAAAAGGCGAAGAAGTTCAAAAGACGTTCCTAAGGGAATGTAGAACTTACAGCGAAAAGTCAACGCTGATACACCAAAAAATAAGCGGTGAAGCCGAAAAATAAACGGCAAAGAGATTGTGTATTCTACTGTGGGGATGTGTGTGTATCTTCGGCACAAATGTCATTTTGCCTAGCATAACATCATCACATCATTCGCATAACATAACATCATACATCATATTGCATCAATGTCACAAGAAGGGGATACAATGTTGACCTTCGGAGAATGCTTCGAAAAAGTGAAATTGTGCTAAGGCACAAAATAAGTTTCGAAGAGATACAACTTTATCAGCTCTGAGGTGGAGGAAAAAGTCTATTGTTGACGAAGCATTAATGTTTCTGCGACGATTGGAGGATTTTTCACGAAGCATAAAACTCTTCTTTACGAAGCATGAAAAGAAGGGAAGGTGTTTTTTCGCCGAAGGCTCAAAAATGGTATGTACAATAAAAGTTTCATGCATCGCAAAGAAATGAATTACAAAGCCATTTATACATTACATTAGAAGTTCATGAGCACCAAATATTACAAGCATAGTCCAGCAAATGTTACATTAATATTCCAGCAATGTTTTTACAATATCTATTATTCTTCTTCCAAAACTTTGTCTGCATCTTCGGTCAGCAGTTGAGTAACAACTTCGTCCAAAATACTTTCGGCCATATTAATAATTTCTGATGGTTCCTTTGCCTCTGGCTCGACCAATGACTCGAAGGGCTCTGGGGGAGGAGAAAGTTTGGCTGCGGTAGAAAACGTAAATAAGTTCGAAATCACAAAAATAAAAAAATAAAGTTAAAAGCTATTAAGCAATACCTATCCGCCTTTCGAGTTTCGCAGCTTTTTCAGCTGCCTTCGTTGCTTCCCTTGCATCGTGAGTATCTTTTTCACTCTTTTTTATTATCTCGTGGGCCATCCCTCGGACGCCATTTTCCCAGATGTCAGTAAAGAATATTCCACCAACTAAGCTCGCTTCGGCCGAGGGGTCCTTCATGTCATCAATACATAAAGTAGCTTCGGCTTGGGCCAAAGCTTTCACATGATCGCAACCTGACTTCTCCAAAATAGCCGCAATTCCCCTAGCACCTGAGAAGGCACAGACATCCCCACGACCACTCAAAACTTCCTCAAATGCTTCGGCTTCGTTGCTGATCCATTCAATTGGCCCCTCGGGATCGCCCCGTACGAAGTTGTCTTCACTTGATTATGCGCCAACGTTGGCGAAGCTAGTTTTTATTTTCTTCACACAGTCTATAGACTTTTAATAGCATCTTTCCTTGGATATGCGAAGTTCTTCAATGTTCTTCTCTAAATGATTCATCCATTGTTCGCTAATTCCTCGTTTAGCTTCTGCAACTGCGCACTTCACTTTAGCTTCGGCCAGCTATTTCCGAAGATCCTCAATTTTGCATTTCTGGGCTTCAGATTGGGCTTTGGAAGTAGCTTTGTCTTCTTTTATTTTGTTCACCAATGAGTTTAATATTTTATCTTTTTCAAGACCTTTGTTCCTTAGTTCAATTACTTCGGAACGAAGGTTGTTCAAAGCTCTAGTGCATCCTTCGTCTTCGGCACTTTATTGCGCCCTGAGGGCGTTGCTAAGAATGAGACCCTGCAAAAGGAGTGCGGTATTAAGTATAAGCAAATAAAAAAAATTTTGTTTTTAAGTACAAAAAACTCATTCTCTCACCTTTAAACTATTATATGCTAAGCTGTCGACCAATTCATCTTTTGATAACACCGAAAGCTCGTCTTCTAGTGTCGGGAATCCAAAGCTTCTACTCATCTCTCGGCAGACAGAAATCTCCTTGATGTCTGGGAGACAATACAAGAAATCTTCTTCTCCGCTGCCGTTGAATATCAATGCCACCTTTGGATATTTCAGTTTCCGGGCATAGTATTGAGCTTCTCGCTTTTCTTCTTCAGATACCCTTTTTCCTGAAGCATGTCGTACAATATAATCAAGTACTTTGGAAGATGCCTCGGGAGTAGGAGTGGAAATTTTTTCAGGCAGAATTTGTTCTACAGCTTCTTTTTTGTTTCTTTTTCTCTAGTTTCCATGGATTTCTCCTTGGCGGGCTCTAAAGGCCCAGCTTCGGTCTCGGCCTGATTCTTTGTAGCTTCGGCTTTGGTTAGTTTTGTCTCAGTCTGCATTTTTAAAGCTTCGACAGTTTTACCTAGAGTAGAGCTTGAAGTCTTTATCGTCTCCAGCACATCTAGTACGTTGACCATCCTTTTCCTCTTGGGGGTCGCTGTAAGATCTTTTTGTGTCTTCGGCACTGACGCTTCTGCCGAAGGACTTATAACTTCTAATATCTTTGTTCTTTCGACCTCTATCTCTTCAAAAATATCGGCCTTCGGCTCAGCTAATTTGGCTGATGATGTCTTCGGCATTGCAGCCGGCTCTTCAATCTTCTGCGTAAGCACAGGTTCTTTGGCTTCAGTAGCCGAAGAGGTCTCACCGCCAAATTCAGGGACTGTGGCCGGTTCAATATAGCGTGGTCGGTGAGTAAGAACCTTCACCTTTTTCCTCTTCGGCGCGGGCTCGCTTCGAGCAGCTGAAGCATCATCTTTCCCGGGAGTTGCACTTTTTCTTTTCTGCCCCCGGGACGGGTAGCGGTAGTCAGGGTACATGAACCCAATAGCATCAAAAACTCTATTTAGTCTTTTCTTTTTCCGGCTTCCGAAGGCTGCAGATAACGCATTATCTTCCTCTTTGGAGTACGGCCCAAGCAGTTCATCACTTGTAGCTTCGATACACTTCAGTCAGTCATCGTCTGGCTCGATAAATTGGTCTCCAAACCACCTTCGTGGGGGTTTCTGATGGTTTCTTTTGGCATCTCCTAGTTGATTACCAATGGCCATATCCTGTAGGCCACGTGCTCTTGGACTAAGTCCCTTGTCCCGATGAAAGAACAAACTATGCCAAAGGCCTTTCGGCATCCTTCGGCTGCTTCATCAATATCTACCTTTGGTTTCCGGAGGCCGAAGCGCTGCCAGATAGGGCGCATGATGATCTCTTTAATATCTTCTCGGGCCTTTAAATCATTTTTCACATAGAACCATTCTTTCATCCAGTCTCCGGGCCATCTCTTCCGAAAGGTTGGCATGGGGCAGCTCGAGCCAGAACGAGCAACGAAGCTATAGCAGCCAAAATTGTTATGATACTGCTCTTTACCCCAGGGCTTCGTCTCATATATAAGTTCGTGCATACTGCAGAAACTTTTTGCACTTGGCTCCAAGCCCTGGCTCCTCACGGCCCAGACAAAGATTCCCATTCTCATGATTGCTTCGGGAGTAATTTGGTGAAGGAAAATCTGGTATATCTTTAAAACTTCAACCACAAATCTGCTTAAGGGGAACCGAAGCCCAGCTTTGAAAAAGCTTCGGAACATCACGACTTCATTCTCTTCGGGAACAGGAGAAGTCCTGTCTCCATTGTCAGCCCTCACAATAGACACATCTCGAAAATATCTTCCCCTCATATTATCGAGATGACTCTGTTTAATAGTTGATTTTCCGAAAACTGCATGACTTGATCACCAGGGTCGATCTTCGGAGTCTTCGCCCCCACTTTCCACATCATAACTGTCGCTGTCACCAGTGTCTTCACATAAGCCTTCTAAAATCTCTCTAGTAATCTTTTCTGTGTTTGTCTTTGCTATTGATTCAATAAAGCCAGCAGTCTTCTCCTCAGAGAGTTTCTCCTCCTCGCTCAGCTTCATCTCAGCAACAGCTTTCTTATCTTGAGACATCTCTTTGGAAATGATGAAAATGTGCTCTAAAAGCCGAAGCTTAGAAAATCTAAAACGCCAAGCAAGTGTTGGTAGGCAAGAGCTAAAAATTGAGCAAGCAGAGCAGATGGCAAAAAGCGTACCAAATGAGCTCGTGGTGTGCTCCTATTTATACATCTAGTGCATTGCAATATGGAGGGCCCCGCTTGTCATTGATTGTCTAGCAAAGGGAAGGTGTTTTTTCGGACCTTTGGCTTAGGGCCTTCGTCCATATCGCAATCTGAATTCGTTATACTAACAAATTAACCTTGCGAGGGGCTACTGTTGGGGGCCTTCGTCTTTCGAAGGTCCTCAAAAACATATTTAACAATGTTTCTGGAGTATAATACATGAACAGGTACCTTCAGACTCGGATCAGAACCACAGTGTGAAGAAGCACAAAGAATACGAAGGTTGGCGCAGAGCCGAAGCTATGTGCAGGGAAGCTTCGGCAAGACAGCAGAAAAGGAAACTGACTTAAAAGGGAAAAAGGCTATTTAGACCTCGATGGATTACTATAGAATCATTAGCAAATGTAAAGGGCATGGGTGTAATTTTACATGGGATGCGTCCCGTGCCTATAAATAGATGAACAGTGCTCCGATACTGTTCACGCTGACTTGGCATTTGCTTTTGCGTCACACTTGTACTTTTACCTTCTTTCAAGCCGAAGGTACATTTGTAATTTGATATCATTTCTATTTTTCCATATTAATGAAATAGAAATGAGCTGATAATAATACATAACTTTTTATGTTATCTTTTATATTTCATATGATTCCTTCTTCATTATTATATGTTGTACTGATGAAGGTATGTCCTTCATAACCTTCGTCTGAAAATCATTATATCCCAAGGGAAATAATGCTTCGAAGGACGAATGACTTTAACGTTTAACATTTTCTGTGTTGCCTTGTTCTTAACTCATAGCTTTTGAGAATAAGTCCCCAACAACTCCTCTTGACTTAGAGAGGATAGGAGTATAGTGGTGGCTTGAGAGTTGAAGTGCCGTATTTGGGCAACCTCATCCGAATCATAGTCTTCATCCCCCGGCGATGGTACCTGTACTCCAATCTCAACAACATCCCAAATGCTAGTGTGGAGTGAGGTTAGATGGTGCCTCATTTTATAACTCCACATATTATAATCTTCACCATCAAACATAGGTGGTTTACCTAATGGGACGGAAAGTAAAGGAGTGCGTTTTGAAATACGAGGGTAGCAAAGGGGGATCTTACTAAACTTCGTGCGCTCATGGCGCCTAGAAGTGACGGACGGCGTGTCAGAGCCGGAGGTGGATGGCGATGAAGAGTTGGTCTCGTAGTAGACCACTTTCTTCATCTTCTTTTTCTTCTCGCCGCTCCGATGCAACTTGTCGTGTGAAGGGGATCCCTTCACCTTGTTGCCGGACTCCCCAGATGGAGCCTTCCCATGGCTTGTGGCGGGCTTCTCGCCGGTCACCATCTCCTTCTTGGCATGTTCTCCCGACATCAATTCGAGCGGTTAGGCTCTAATGAAGCACCGGGCTCTGATACCGATTGAAATCGCCTAGAGGGGGGTGAATAGGCGGAATCTGAAAATTATAAACTTAAGCACACAATATAAGCCGAGGTTAGCGTTAGAAATATAAACAAGTCCGAAAGAGAGGGCGAAAATAAATCACAAGCAAATAAGAGCGAATGACACGGTGATTTGTTTTTCTGAGGTTCGGTTCTTGCAAACCTACTCCCCGTTGAGGTGGTCACAAAGACCGGGTCTCTTTCAACCCTTTCCCTCTCTCAAACGGTCACCTAGATCGAGTGAGCTTCTCTTCTCAATCAAATGGGACACTAAGTCCACTCCAAGGACCACCACACAATTGGTGTCTCTTGTTTTGATTACAAGTGTTGTGGAAACAAGAATGAGGAAAAAGAAAAGCAATCCAAGCGCAAGAGCTCAAAAGAACACAAAAGTCTCTCTCTCTAGTCACTAAATTGTTTGGAGTGATTCCGGACTTGAGATAGGATTTGATCTCTTTGGTTGTGTCTTGTATTGAATGCTATTGCTCTTGTATGTGGTTTGAAGGCTGAAAACTTGGATTCATTGAAGTGTGGTGGTTGGGGGGTATTTATAGCCCCAACCACCAAAGTAGGCATTGGTGGAGGCTGCTGTCGCATGGCGCACCAGACACTGTCCGGTGTGCTAGCCACGTCACCCGGCCGCTGGGTTCTGACCGTTGGAGCTTCTGACAGCTTGGCCACCGGACAGTTTGGTGGTGCACCGGACAGTCACTGTTCACCGTCTGGTGCGCCTTCTGGTGCTGCTCTGACTTCTGCGTGCGTAGGTGCGCACTATAGCGTCACTGTTCATATCTACAAACGACCGTTGGCGCTGTGTAGCCGTTACTCCGCTGGCACACCGGACAGTCCGAGTGGCTCCCAGAATTCCCGAAGCTGAGCAGTTTGGAGTTGGAATCCCTAGTGCACTGGACACTGTCCGGTGGCACACCGGATAGTCCGGTGCGCTAGACCAGGGCAGCCTTCGGGTGCTTTGCTCCATTCTTTTTGAACCCTTTCTTTTGGCTTTGTATTGATTTAATGTGAACCTTTGGCACCTGTAAAACTTATATTCTGGAGCAAACTAGTTAGTCCAATTATTTGTGTTGGGCAATTCAACCACCAAAATCATTATAGGAAAAGGTGTAAGCCTATTTCCCTTTCAGTAATGTGAATATGAATGTCCAAACACATGCTTACGAAGCCACACCCAGACTCTACATCCCCTTAGGAACGACTTTGGAGTCTCTTTGCCATTTATTTTTTGGCTTCACCACTTATTTTTCGGTGTAAGTTCTGCATCCCCTTAGGAACGTCTTTTGAACTTCTTCGCCTTCTATTTCGGCGGTAGCACCGTTGACTTTTCAGTGTAAGTTCTGCATCCCCTTAGGAACGTCTTCTGAACTTCTTTGCCTTCTATTTCGGCAGTATTTGGCTCTGCATTCCCTTAAGAACGACTTTTGAGCAGAAAACTTATGTTGTGCTCTGTTGGAACTTGCTCTCAGTTGCAAGGGGATCCAACAAGGGAGAATAGTGACGTCAACAGGGTTCTCGCGCTAGATGGCAATAGCTCTGTTAATCTGCCCGCTCACGGGCACTGTGCGGGGGTATTTATAGGTGTCTGAGCGCCCAGCGCCCTGTGTTAAGGACGTATGTGCCCTCGGATACGTAGATTATCCCCAGAATATTCCCATAAAGCAGGGTTACATACTGTAATTACAGGAATGCCTTTACAAATTAGGCCCGTAACACGCAGCGGCCACGCGGGGCCCGTTACAATGGGCCGGATCACACGCGGGCTTCTGAGCTGGACGAGGCCGCTTGGCAGAGTGACGACATCACAGGTCTTCGTCTGAGGCCGTATCGAGCGAAGGCCTGCTTTGTCTCCGTCGGACCGGCGACTGCAGCGAAGGCCTGCTTTGTCTCCGTCGGACCAGCGACTGCAGCGAAGGGTGGCGTCTTTGCCTTCGCCCCAACATTTGCCCTCCGAGGGACCAGTTCGACAAAGTCACCTGGTGCCGAAGACGTCGCTAGATGGCGGAGACGCTACCCTCGCTCGAAGTGGTACCGCGGGGGTTTTTGACATGACCGTTGATTGACAGCGTACTGTTGGATTGCGGGTTTCCCGAAGCGCCGCGCCCTGTCGGATTGCGGGTTTCCCGAAGAGCCGCGCCCTGTCTATAAAAGGGGGCAGGGGTCAGCGCCTTTTGAACTACACTTTCCGCGCTCGGTGCAAACCCTAGCCGCTTTTTTCCATCGTCTTACTGCTCGTCTGCCCGCCTTGCTTTTGTTCGCCGGAGATCTGGCTCGAGTGAAGCAGACCGCCCGCCGCCGCCGACGGTACGTAGCGATGCCGACCTCCTCTTCCTCTGCTGCCGCTACACTGCCGGCCGACGCCTCGCCGCCGACCGTCGCTTCGCCGCCGGTCTACGCCTCGTCTGAGGAGACGCAGAGTAGTTTGGTGGCGGAGGAGTTGCGCGTCGGCGATTCTATGAATTTTGGCGTGTCGCGGATGTCGTCGGTCCGCGTGCAAGATATGCAGCAGCTGGGTTACTTTGGCGGCGGAGTCGCTCGTGTCCCGGGGACGGAGGAAGTCCCCGAGCCGTAGGGCGAGTTGGTTGTGTTCGAGGCGTTCTTCGCCGCCGATCTCCGTCTGCCTGCACACCGTTTTGTTGGCGAAGTCCTGCGGAGGTTCAACGTTCAGATACATCAGTTGACTCCGAATGCCATAGTGGCTCTGTCGAAGTATGTCTGGGCGATGACTTCGTACGGCGGATAGCCATCAGTCGAAGTCTTTGCGAAGTATTACTGCCTGCACTGGCAGAAGAGGATGATTGGGGATGAAGTTGCCCAGTTTGGGTCCTGCACGTTTACGCCGAAGACCGGCAAGACCACGATGCAGGTAGTCGAGTTGGTTCCTTGCGCCCGCAACAAATGGGGCAATTGGAATGAGTTTTGGTTTTACGTCGCTGAGGGTACCGTCGAAGACCATGAGGGGCTCCCCGTGTCCGAGATGTGTTCACATTTTTACTCAGCGTACCCGTCCTTTGAGGTGGCGGAGGGGGATGCGGACGAAGGGGCCCTTCGGTGCGCCGCCGGCCTGAGCAGTGGGCGTGATTTGGTTGAAGAATTTGTGGCGTACGGGGTATGGCCCTTGGCGCATGGCTTGGCGTTGGGCTAAGTGTGCCCTCACCAGATGCCTTCCCATGGTGGGAAGATGGTGCGAAGTCCTGCCTTCGCACTGGATCTGCAAAACCGTGATCCGGCCGCCTTTGTGCGTGAGGCGGAGGATGGGGCAGTGCGGCTCGTTGGTCGGTACGTGCCGAGGACAGAGGGCCAGCGTAGCTGGGATATCCGCGGGTCGAACGACCGTTTGAACAGGGTGTTTGAATTGAATCAACTGCCGTATGGCGGCTACCCCGGCCAAGACGATGTGGACCGCCGTGGAAAGAAGCCGGTGGTGGAGGCCGGAAACGACCCTGCGCCGGCGGCCGCCCCATCCTCTAAAAAGAGGAAATTAGGTACTGCTATGGGAGGACTTGGGGTTTCCGATGGTTTTGCTAGAGAGCTGATGAGGACTTGCGCGGCCCCGGGGGGAAGGATGTCTTCGCCCGAGCTCCGGGAGTCTTCGGCGCGGATGCTGAGGGTTACCGGGGGTTGGTGGCCTAGGAATGTTCCTATCCCCCACGCGGCCGGCGAAGACTTTTTTACATCTCGCATGGTTCGTGAATGGAAAGTGTTTCCTTACGGGCGGAATATTGTTGCTATTGTGTCGGCAGTGATGGACAAGGATCGCCAGGGAGCTGCACAAAAGCGCCAGGCGGTTGTCAGGCTTCATGAAGCCCGGCCGAAGAGGCAGCGGGGGGCTGCGAAGGCTGCTGCCCCTGGCGGAGGCAAGCCGCCGCTGACGGGGAAGCCGGGCGGCCCTGTATCTAGCAAGGCGCCGGAGGTGGCGGCAGGTGCCCGTGGTTCCAAAGCGACAAAGGCTGTGCCGCCGCCCGGCAGGGTGTCGGAGGTCGCGAAGGCGGCCCGAGAGTTGCCATCGCGGGCAAGCGCGTCGCCGACTTCGCCACCGAAATCAGTGTGGAGGACTATCTTGGTGGTAAGCCCTTGGCTCGTTTCTTTATTTTTTTTTAATTATTCGTTGAAACGTTGCAGGGTCGGACGAGGGCCAGCTTGCTATTGTTGCGCCTGCTGTGGCGACCGTGGTGGCTGCCGTAGTGCCGAAGGCGAAGGGTGGTGCTCTTAGTGCCGGAGGCGAGGTGTCGGCACTGGCGGCCGTCAGGGATGAGGCGGGCGCTGTGTCCCGCCGGTTGAGGGAGGTGACGGAGGCAATAAGTCAGGTCCGCTGAGTTGGACTCCGTTTTTTTTTCGCGGTGTTACGTGTGTTCTGCAGGTGGCTGACTTCGCCAACCGCACGGCGTCGGGGGCCCTCACGGCAGTTGTGTCGGCCGAAGTCGAGAGACTTCGGACGCAACATGCGGACGCTGTCCGTGAAAAATCGGCCGCCGACAGCAAGTGCCGCAAGCTGGCGGACAAGGTGGCCGTGTTGGAGGGGGAGAAGGCTGACCTCCGGCGCCAATTGGCGGGAGAGAGGAGGGAGACCAACGAGGCCCTCGCCAAGGCGCAGGCTGCGCAGGTGGTGGCCAATCTAGCGCGGGCGGAGGGCAATCTTGCCAGGGAGCGCGCCGAGCAGCTGCAGGAGCGGCTCATCGCCCTGGAGAGCCGCGTGGAGATGGCCGAGGCCGCGACGCGCGCGAAGACCGAACGGATGCGCAAGTAGCTTATGGACTCGTACCATAAGCTGGGCGCGTGGACTGGTGACTTCGAAGTGCCGGACCAAGAGTCCGAACTTCGCTGCCTAGAGTGGGTACAGGAGGAGTTGCAGGCGCTCCCCACTATCGTGGAGGGGTTCATGTCGTATGCCTCCCTGGTCACGTGCGAGGGGGCGATGAACGCGCTCTCCCGCGAAGGGTGCCGGCACTTCGAGGTCTTCGACCAGGCCGATGAAGACTTTGAGCGAGATATCTACAAGGTCGAAGGCCCCGTGGTGAAGGAATCCACCGGTGCCCTCTATGACCGGATGTGGGGTCCGCACGGTTGCGAGGTGGTCAGGGAGCGGGCCGAGACGGCGAGGGCTCAGGTAACGTTTAGCGTTTGTTTGGCGTTTGCTGGATGTGGGCTATGTGTGGGTTCGCTGAATTTGTGTGCTGTGTCTTAGGCGGCGCGTGGCGAGAGAGTGGATGACTTCGGGGCGTTGAACAGCGCGCTGCCTGACCCGGAGCCGATCCTGGCGGAAACCGTGTCCGGTGCCGCCCTGGAGGCGCTCCCGGAGCCTGCGGAAGGCGCTCCGGATGCCCCCGCATCTGCTGCGGCCGGCGGGGACCTGCCCCCAGAGACCGCCGAAGGCGCGCCTGATGCCCCCGCAGCCGCTGCGCCGAGGGCTGAAGATCCTGCGACGGCGGCGGCGGAGGCGGCAGCGGAGGCAACGGCGGAGGCTCCCGCGGCGGCTGGGTCCTGGCAGGTGGCGTAATGGGTGTAGATAGTTAGGGAATTTTGTATATGTTGCTGAATTTTGGTTGCTGCGCAGGTTCAAGATTTTGGGCCTGCGCACGCAACCGTCACTACTAATTTTTGGGCGGCTTCGACCGTGGATGGTGGTAATGAATGTGATGGGTCTGCAACTGAGTTTTCTGATTTTGCTGACTCTGGGAGCTCGGTTGAGTGGACTGAGGAGTCGACGGAGGAGGACTTGGACTATTTTGCGGCCTTGGACGTGGCAGCGGCGGAGGCTTCGCCGCGCGCTGCCGACACGGGTGGTGTGCCAGGTCCGAGCACCGGGCGCCGGCGGCGAAGGGCAGTTGCGAAACGTAGAGTGAGTGGGGCGGAGGGAGACCGGCTTCGTGTGAGTAGGGCTGGCCGGCAAGAACTGTTGTCTTTGCCGGCCACCGTGAGTATGGGTGAGGGGGAATTGCGAAGTCTCTTTGCGGGTGAGGAGCTTAGGATAATGTTATTTAATTATAGGGAGATGGGAATTATTCCTAAAGTTGAGCCGATGTAGAGTGTAGTGCCCTCGCTTGTACATGTGTAAAGGCTTGTGTGATGAGGTTGTGTGCTCCCGCACACTTGGCTATGCTTGCGAAGGCGTTAAGTACTTGGTCTGGTGTGTTTTGTTGTGCCGGTCCGGCTGCACCCTTGGGCGACATCTGCACGGATAGTCTTCGCGGTAGACTTCGGTTTTTTCGCACTTGTTGTGCTAGTCCGGCTGCACCCTTAGGCGACTTCTGCACGGATAGTCTTCGCGGTAGACTTAAGTTTTTTCGCACTTGTTGTGCTAGTCCGGCTGCACCCTTAGGCGACTTCTGCACGGATAGTCTTCGCGGTAGACCTAAGTTTTTTCGCACTTGTTGTGCTAGTCCGGTTGCACCCTTAGGCGACTTCTGCACGGATAGTCTTCGCGGTAGACCTAAGTTTTTTCGCACTTGTTGTGCTAGTCCGGCTGCACCCTTAGGCGACTTCTGCACGGATTTGTCGCACGCGAGGGTGGCTAGCGCTGAGCCTCGCGGTGACCTCGTATTGGTCGAATGTCGAAGGCCGTCGTCGCGGTCTTTTTTCGACGCATGTTTTTGCGGGGGATTTTTCAGTCATATATTACATGGCTCCGCCTCGTTAAAAACCTCACCCCCCGGGAGGAAAAGAGTGCGGACCAGAATAAGATTGTTTTTGCGAATTACAAGGGCGAATCAGCCCTGAAGAGTCAAACAAAAAATTTGCGGAGGTTGTCGATGTTCCAGGAGTGCTCCAGGTCTTCGCCGTTTGGCGTTGTGAGCCTGTAAGCGCTGGGGGAAGCCTTTGTCTTGACTATAAAGGGGCCCTCCCACTTGGGCTCCAGCTTGCCCCTGGACTCGGTCCGAGTTGTTCGGACGAGTACGTGGTCCCCTTCGCTAAATTCCCTCAGGATGACTGCGTGGTCGCGCCATGCTTTTGTCTGGGCTTGGTATCTGTTTAGGGCTTGTAGAGCGAAGACTCGGTCTCCGTCAATGAGATCCTTTGAAGTTGGCTCATCCACGTCGGGGACGGCTGACGGAACTGTCCGCGGGGACCCATGTTTTATTTCTTGTGGGGTCACGGCCTCCGATCCGTATAGAAGGCGGAAAGGAGTAAACCCAGTCGCCCTGCACTCAGTCGTGTTTAGTGCCCATACTACCTCAGGTAACAAATCGGTCCATCTGCCCTTTTTTCATCGAGGAGCATCTTTTGACAGCTGTGAAGATTTTTCCATTGGCGCGTTCCACAACTCCGTTGGACTGCGGATGATAGACTGAGGCGAAGGCAAGCTTGGGGCCAATGGAGAAACAAAAATTCTTGAAGTCTTGGTTGTCAAACTGCTTGCCGTTGTCAACTGTTAGTTCGGACGGTACTCTGAAGCGGCAAACAATGTTTTGCCAAAAGAACTTTTGGGCAGTTTTTGATGTTATTGTGGAAACAGCCCTTGCCTCGATCCATTTGGTGAAGTACTCGACAGCGACGAAGGCGAACTTAAGGTTCCCCTGAGCGGTGGGCAGGGGCCCGACGATGTCCAGGCCCCAGCGTTGGAGAGGCCATGTGTGGGCGATCAGCTTTGTATACTGCGAGGGGCTGCCTGACCGAGGAGAAAATTTCTGGCAGGCTTCGCAGGACCTTGTGACCCGATTTGCGGCGCAGATTATTGCGGGCCAGTAAAAGCCTTGGCGGATCACCTTAGCAGCCAGGGCCCTTGGCCCTGCGTGTGAGCCGCACGTGCCGCTGTGGACTTCGCGTAGAATCTGGATGCCTTCGGCTTCGGTGACGCACTTAAGCATTGGCTGACTGACCCCTTTTTTGTAGAGTTGGCCTTGAAAGGGAAATGTGCCCTTGGGCCATTTCTAAGTATTTTGGTGATTGAGTGCCAACACATGTGCTTAATTGTGAATTTATGTACATGGATGAACAAGGTGCAAATCATGAGATAAAGGTATGTTTCTAAGCCTTAGTACATTGGTTTTGTGTACTAATATATTTGTCTAAGTGTTAGAAACAGAAAGAAGAAGAAGAGAGAAGAGGAGAAAAGACTTGGCTGTGTGCTGCCAAGACCCAGCTCGGGCTGGAGCACCGGACTGTCCGGTGTGCACCGGACAGTGTCCGGTGCGCCAGGCTGACTCGGCTCGAACTGGCCGCTCTCGGGAAATTGGTCGACGGCGTACGGCTAAAATTCACCGGACTGTCCGGTGTGCACCGGACTGTCCGGTGAGCCAACGGTCGGCCGGGCCAACGGTCGGCCGCGCAATCTGCGCGGGACACGTGGCGGAGCCAACGGTCGGAAGACGGCACCGGACTGTCCGGTGTGCACCGGACATGTCCGGTGCGCCAACGGCTCTCAGATCTCCGCTGGTCTGCAATGGTCGGAAGCGCCAGATATGGAAACAAATCGGGCAACGGACAGTGTCCGGTGTGCACCGGACTGTCCGGTGCCCCCGACGACAGAAGGCAAGGATGGCCTTCCGGATTTGCTCTCAACGGCTCCTAGCTGCCTTGGGGCTATAAAAGGAGCCCCTAGGCGCATGGAGGAGACACACAAGCAACCTTTGAGCATTCTTGATCATCCACACTAAGTCTCTGCGCATTCGTTTGTGTTTCTAAGTGATTCGAGCTCTGTTCTAAGTGAGAACTCTGAGATAGTCGTGTGAGCTCGATTCTTGGCCGTGTGTGTGCGCTTTTGCTGTGGATTTGTGTGTGTTGCTTCCCTCCCTTACTCTGTGCTTTCTTTGTGATCATATACTTGTAAGGGCAAGAGACTCCAATTTGTGGAGATTCCTTGCAAACGGGATAGTGAAAGGAAAAACAAAACACTGTGGTATTCAAGTGGGTCTTTGGACCGCTTGAGAGGGGTTGATTGCAACCCTCGTCCGTTGGGACGCCTCAACGTGGAGTAGGCAAGCGTTGGCTTGGCCGAACCACGGGATAAACCACCGTGTCACCTCTGTGCTTGATCTTTTGTGGTATTGTGTTTTGTTGAGACTTCACTTTAGCCACTTGGCAATAATCGTGCTAACACTTAACAAGTTTTTGTGGCTTAAGTTTGAAGTTTTTACAGGATCACCTATTCACCCCCCTCTAGGTGCTCTCAATTGGTATCAGAGCCGTTCTATTCACAAAGGGACTAACCGCCCGAATAGATGGATCCTAAGGGGAAGGGAATAGTGATCAACGACAAAGAGAAGGAGACCTTCGTCAACGAGCCGAAGGACGACAAGCCTACCGACTCCGGCTCGGGCCATAGACGGAAGGAAGGGAGGAAGAAGAAGACAAGGCGCATCAAGGAGATCATCTACTACGACAGCGATGAGTCTACTTCCTCCCAAAAGGACGACCACAGCGACTACGAGAGGAAGAAATCGGTTAATTCGAACTTTTCTTTTGACTACTCTCGTATTCCGCAAAGTTCACATTCACATTTGCTCTCCATTCCACTCGGCAAGCCCCCACACTTTGATGGAGAGGACTACGGATTTTGGAGCCACAAAATGCGTAGTCACCTATTCTCTCTCCATCCTAGTATTTGGGAGATTGTAGAGAGTGGAATGCATTTTGATAGTTCGGATAGTCCCATGTTCATTAATGAACAAATTCATAAGAATGCACAAGCTACTACTGTTCTTCTAGCTTCCTTGTGCAGGGATGAATACCATAAGGTGAGCGGCTTGGATAACGCCAAGCAAATCTGGGACACCCTCAAGATTTCTCATGAGGGGAACGACGTCACCTTGCTCACCAAGATGGAGTTAGTGGAGGGAGAGCTTGGACGGTTTGCGATGATAAGGGGCGAGGAGCCGACGCAAACATACAACCGGCTCAAGACCCTTATCAACAAGATAAGAAGCTACGGGAGCACGCGATGGACGGACCACGACGTCGTCCGCCTAATGCTCAGGTCATTTACCGTTCTTGATCCTCACTTGGTGAACAATATACGTGAAAATCCCAGGTACACCAAGATGTCGCCCGAAGAAGTTCTTGGGAAATTCGTTAGCGGGCGAATGATGATCAAGGAGGCAAGATATGTGGACGACGCCTTGAATGGTCCGATCAACGAGCCGCAACCCCTTGCTCTCAAGGCAACACGAAGCAAGGAGGCGCTACCTAGCAAGGTGGCACAGATTGAATCGGCTGGCCTTAATGATGAAGAGATGGCTCTCATCATCAAAAGATTCAAGACGGTGCTTAAAGGTCACAAGGGACAACCAAGCAAGACCAAAGCCAAGGGGAAGCGCTCATGCTTCAAATGCGGTAAGCTTGGTCATTTCATTGCTAACTGTCCCGATAATGAAAGTGACCAGGAAAAGGGGAACAAAAGAGAGAAGAAGAAGCAATACAAGAAGGCAAAGGGCGAGGCGCATCTAGGAAAGGAGTGGGACTCGGATTGCTCCTCCTCCGACTCCGACAACGAAGGACTCGCCGCCACTGCCTTCAACAAATCGGCTCTCTTCCCCAACGAGCGTCTCACTTGCCTTATGGCAAGGGAGAAGAAGGTGAGTACTCAAGACTCCACTTACGCTTCTTCTAGTGATAGTGAGTCTAGTGATGATGATGACATAGATTATTCATGCTTGTTCAAGGGCTTAGATAGATCTAAGATAGATAAAATCAATGAATTGATTGATGCATTGAATGAAAAGGATAGGCTTTTAGAAAAGCAAGAGGATTTATTGTATGATGAACATGATAAATTTGTAGAGGCACAAAAATCATATGCTTTAGAAATTAAAAGAAATGAAATGCTTTCTAGTGAATTATCCTCCTGTCATGAAACCATTTCTATTTTACAAGGTGTTAATAATGATTTGAGTGCTAAACTAGAAGTAGCTAGTTCCTGTGTAGAAAATGTTACAATTTGCACTAGGTGTAAGGATTTTGATGTTAATGCCTGTAGTGAACACTTAGTTTCAATTTCCAAACTAAGTGATGAATTGGCTAGTCTTAATGCTCAACTTAAGACTAGCAAAAGTGAAGTTGATAAGATAAAATTTGCAAGGGATGCCTATACAATTGGAAGACATCCCTCAATTAAGGATGGGCTTGGCTTCAAGAGGGAAGCCAAGAACTTAACAAGCCATAAGGCTCCCATCTTCGTCAAGGAGAAAGGGAAGGCCCCTATGGCTAGTAGTGCGAAAAAGAACCATGCCTTTATGTATAATGATAGGAGAAATGCTAGAAAGGCTTATAATGATTTTGATTCACAAGTTTATGATTCTCATGCCATGTTTGCTTCTAGTTCTTCTTATAAGCATGATAGGGATATGTGTAGAAGAAATGTTGTACATATGCCTAGGAGAAATATTGCTCATATGCCTAGAAAGAATGTTATTCATGCTCCTAGGAAAGTAGTGAATGAACCTTCTATAATTTATTATGCTTTAAACACTTCCTTTGCTATTTGTAGAAAGGATAGGAAAATAATTGCTAGGAAATTAGGGGCAAAATGCAAGGGAGACAGGACTTGCATTTGGGTCCCTAAGGACATTTGTGCTAACCTTGCAGGACCCAACATGAGTTGGGTACCTAAGACCCAAGCCTAAATTTGCCTTGCAGGTTTATGCATCCGGGGGTTCAAGCTGGATTATCGACAGCGGATGCACAAACCATATGACGGGGGAGAAGAAGATGTTCACCTCCTACGTCAAGAATAAGGATTCCCAAGATTCAATTATATTCGGTGATGGGAATCAAGGCAAGGTAAAAGGGTTAGGTAAAATTGCAATTTCTAATGAGCATTCTATCTCAAATGTATTCTTAGTGGAGAGTCTCGGATATAATTTGCTATCTGTTAGTCAATTATGTCAAATGGGATATAATTGTTTATTTACAAATGTAGATGTGACTGTCTTTAGAAGATGTGATGGTTCACTAGCTTTTAAGGGTGTACTAGACGGCAAGCTTTATTTAGTTGATTTTGCAAAAGAAGAGGCCGGTCTAGATGCATGCTTAATGGCTAAGACTTGCATGGGCTGGCTGTGGCATCGCCGCTTAGCACATGTGGGGATGAAGAACCTCCACAAGCTTCTAAAGGGAGAACACGTGATAGGTCTAACAAATGTGCATTTCGAAAAAGATAGACCTTGTGCAGCTTGTCAGGCAGGTAAACAGGTGGGAGGAGCGCATCACAGCAAGAATGTGATGACCACGTCAAGACCTCTGGAGCTGCTGCATATGGACCTCTTCGGACCCGTCGCCTATCTAAGCATAGGAGGAAGTAAGTATGGTTTAGTTATTGTTGATGACTTTTCCCGCTTCACTTGGGTGTTCTTTTTGCAGGATAAGTCTGAAACCCAAGGGACCCTCAAGCGCTTCCTCAGGAGAGCTCAAAATGAGTTTGAGCTCAAGGTGAAGAAGATAAGGAGCGACAACGGGTCCGAGTTCAAGAACCTTCAAGTGGAGGAGTTTCTTGAGGAGGAAGGGATCAAGCACGAGTTCTCCGCTCCCTACACACCACAGCAAAATGGTGTGGTAGAGAGGAAGAACAGGACGCTAATCGATATGGCGAGGACGATGCTTGGAGAGTTCAAGACCCCCGAGTGCTTTTGGTCGGAAGCCGTGAACACGGCTTGCCACGCCATCAACAGGGTCTATCTTCATCGACTCCTCAAGAAGACTTCGTATGAGCTACTAACCGGTAACAAACCCAATGTATCGTACTTTCGTGTATTTGGGAGCAAGTGCTACATTCTAGAGAAGAAGGGAAGAAATTCTAAGTTTGCTCCCAAAGCTGTAGAAGGGTTTTTATTAGGTTATGATTCAAATACAAAGGCGTATAGAGTCTTCAACAAATCGTCAGGTTTGGTTGAAGTCTCTAGCGACGTTGTATTTGATGAGACTAATGGCTCTCCAAGAGAGCAAGTTGTTGATTGTGATGATGTAGATGAAGAAGATGTTCCAACGGCCGCTATACGAACCATGGCGATTGGAGACGTTCGGCCACAGGAACAAGATGAACGAGATCAACCTTCTTCCTCAACGATGGTGCATCCCCCAACTCAAGACGATGAACAGGTTCATCAAAAGGAGGCGTGTGATCAAGGGGGAGCACAAGATGATCATGTGATGGAGGAAGAAGCGCAACCGGCACCTCCAACCCAAGTTCGAGCGATGATTCAAAGGGATCATCCCGTCGACCAAATTCTGGGTGACATTAGCAAGGGAGTAACTACTCGATCTCGATTAGTTAATTTTTGTGAACATTACTCTTTTGTCTCCTCTATTGAGCCTTTCAGGGTAGAGGAGGCCTTGCTAGATCCGGACTGGGTGTTGGCCATGCAGGAGGAACTTAACAACTTCAAGCGCAATGAAGTTTGGACGCTGGTGCCTCGTCCCAAGCAAAATGTTGTGGGAACCAAGTGGGTCTTCCGCAACAAACAGGACGAGCACGGGGTGGTGACGAGGAACAAGGCTCGACTTGTGGCAAAAGGTTATGCCCAAGTCGCAGGTTTGGACTTTGAGGAGACTTTTGCTCCTGTGGCTAGGCTAGAGTCCATTCGTATCTTGCTAGCATATGCCGCTCACCATTCTTTCAGGTTGTACCAAATGGATGTCAAGAGCGCTTTCCTCAACGGGCCAATAAAGGAGGAGGTGTACGTGGAGCAACCCCCTGGCTTCGAGGATGAGCGGTACCCCGACCACGTGTGTAAGCTCTCTAAGGCGCTCTATGGACTTAAACAAGCCCCAAGAGCATGGTATGAATGCCTTAGAGATTTCTTACTTGCTAATGCTTTCAAGGTTGGGAAAGCCGATCCAACTCTTTTTACAAAGACATGTGATGGTGATTTGTTTGTATGCCAAATTTATGTCGATGACATAATATTTGGTTCTACTAATCAAAAGTCTTGTGAAGAGTTCAGCAGGGTGATGACGCAGAAATTCGAGATGTCGATGATGGGCGAGTTGAACTACTTCCTTGGGTTCCAAGTGAAGCAACTCAAGGACGGCACCTTCATCTCCCAAACGAAGTACACGCAGGACCTGCTAAAGAGGTTTGGGATGAAGGACGCCAAGCCCGCAAAGACGCCGATGGGAACCGACGGACACACCGACCTCAACAAAGGAGGTAAGTCCGTTGATCAAAAAGCATACCGGTCAATGATAGGGTCTTTACTTTATTTATGTGCTAGTAGACCGGATATTATGCTTAGCGTATGCATGTGTGCTAGATTTCAATCCGATCCTAAGGAGTGTCACTTGGTGGCGGTGAAGCGAATTCTTAGATATTTAGTCGCTACGCCTTGCTTCGGGATCTGGTATCCAAAGGGGTCTAACTTTGACTTGATTGGGTACTCAGATTCCGACTATGCTGGATGTAAGGTCGATAGGAAGAGTACATCGGGGACGTGCCAATTCTTAGGAAGGTCCCTGGTGTCATGGAACTCTAAGAAACAAACCTCCGTTGCCCTATCCACCGCTGAGGCCGAGTACGTTGCCGCAGGACAGTGTTGCGCGCAACTACTTTGGATGAGGCAAACCCTCAGGGACTTTGGCTACAATCTGAGCAAAGTCCCACTCCTATGTGATAATGAGAGTGCTATCCGAATAGCGGAAAATCCTGTTGAGCACAGCCGCACAAAGCACATTGACATCCGGCATCACTTTTTGAGAGACCACCAGCAAAAGGGAGATATCGAAGTGTTTTATGTTAGCACCGAGAACCAGCTAGCCGATATCTTTACCAAGCCTCTAGATGAGAAGACCTTTTGCAGGCTGCGTAGTGAGCTAAATGTCTTAGATTCGCGGAACTTGGATTGAATTGTAGCATACATGTATTCATGCTTTTGATCATGTTCCTTTTTGCATTTTGTTGCGTATTATGGTGCTCAAGTTGTATAAACACTCCCTGGACCTCACAAGTCCGTTGCATGTTTAGGGGAAAAGGTGGACTTGGACCATGAAAGACTTCCACTGCACTCCGATGAGGGGTAACTTATTCCAAGTCCATCTCATTAACTCTTATTGCCATTTGCTCTTAATTGAAGTTTTTGGTGAGGCAATGGGGTTAAAGGGCCAAAATTGATCCCGTTTTGGTGCTTGATGCCAAAGGGGGAGAAAATAAAGGCCAAAGCAATAAATGGATCAGCTACCACTTGAGAGATTTTGAAAATAGTAGAATAGAGCTTTTGGTTTGTCAAAATTCTTATGTTGTCTCTCTTGTCAAAAGTTGGCTTCTTGTGGGGAGAAGTATTGTTTATGGGAAAAAGGGGGAGTTTTTGAAATCTTTGATCAATCTCTTTTGGAATGACTCTCTTTATGCTTCAACGTGTGTGTTTAACTTAGAGATAGAGATTTGAGTTTGATTTGCAAAAACAAACCAAGTGGTGGCAAAGGATGATCCATATATGCCAAAATTGAATAAAACTTAAATTTATTTTATTTGAAGTGAGTTTGCACTTGTTCTAGTTGCTTTATGTTGTGTTGGCATAAATCACCAAAAAGGGGGAGATTGAAAGGGAAATGTGCCCTTGGGCCATTTCTAAGTATTTTGGTGATTGAGTGCCAACACATGTGCTTAATGGTGAATTTATGTACATGGATGAACAAGGTGCAAATCATGAGATAAAGGTATGTTTCTAAGCCTTAGTACATTGGTTTTGTGTACTAATATATTTGTCTAAGTGTTAGAAACAGAAAGAAGAAGAAGAGAGAAGAGGAGAAAAGACTTGGCTGTGTGCTGCCAAGACCCAGCTCGGGCTGGAGCACCGGACTGTCCGGTGTGCACCGGACAGTGTCCGGTGCGCCAGGCTGACTCGGCTCGAACTGGCCGCTCTCGGGAAATTGGTCGACGGCGTACGGCTAAAATTCACCGGACTGTCCGGTGTGCACCGGACTGTCCGGTGAGCCAACGGTCGGCCGGGCCAACGGTCGGCCGCGCAATCTGCGCGGGACACGTGGCGGAGCCAACGGTCGGAAGACGGCACCGGACTGTCCGGTGTGCACCGGACATGTCCGGTGCGCCAACGGCTCTCAGATCTCCGCTGGTCTGCAACGGTCGGAAGCGCCAGATATGGAAACAAATCGGGCACCGGACAGTGTCCGGTGTGCACCGGACTGTCCGGTGCCCCCGACGACAGAAGGCAAGGATGGCCTTCCGGATTTGCTCTCAACGGCTCCTAGCTGCCTTGGGGCTATAAAAGGAGCCCCTAGGCGCATGGAGGAGACACACAAGCAACCTTTGAGCATTCTTGATCATCCACACTAAGTCTCTGCGCATTCGTTTGTGTTTCTAAGTGATTCGAGCTCTGTTCTAAGTGAGAACTCTGAGATAGTCGTGTGAGCTCGATTCTTGGCCGTGTGTGTGCGCTTTTGCTGTGGATTTGTGTGTGTTGCTTCCCTCCCTTACTCTGTGCTTTCTTTGTGATCATATACTTGTAAGGGCAAGAGACTCCAATTTGTGGAGATTCCTTGCAAACGGGATAGTGAAAGGAAAAACAAAACACCGTGGTATTCAAGTGGGTCTTTGGACCGCTTGAGAGGGGTTGATTGCAACCCTCGTCCGTTGGGACGCCACAACGTGGAGTAGGCAAGCGTTGGCTTGGCCGAACCACGGGATAAACCACCGTGTCACCTCTGTGCTTGATCTTTTGTGGTATTGTGTTTTGTTGAGACTTCACTTTAGCCACTTGGCAATAATCGTGCTAACACTTAACAAGTTTTTGTGGCTTAAGTTTGAAGTTTTTACAGGATCACCTATTCACCCCCCCTCTAGGTGCTCTCAGGCCTTCAATCAGTGCGAAGTCTCGGCTTCGATGTCTGAGGTGCTTGGCCTCACTGATGTCGGCTGGATGATAGTACCACTGTAGGAACAGGGTTATTGGTGCCCGCCAGTCTTCGGTCATGATAAGGTTGACTATGCGGTGGCCCTCACTGTCATTGGTTATTTGGAGCCCTTCAGGGCTCCGGACGGCTGGCGTGCCGATGACGTGAAAGAACACGTCGGAGGGCAGAGATTCGCCCCTGGCGGCGGCCTTGGCCAATGCGTCGGCCTCTTCATTCGTGGCCCGATCCACATGCTGCAAGGTGAACCCCTTGAATTGCCTCTCGAGACTCCGGATGGCTGCGAGGTAGTGCATGAGCGCGGGGTCCTTTGCTGCATAGTCTTTCTCGACTTGGCCGGCAACTACCTTGGAGTCTGTTTTGATGATACATGTGGTGACTCCGAGGGCCCTTAGCTTGCGGAGGCCGAGGATGACTGCTTCGTATTCTACTATATTATTTGTGCATCTGTCGGATTCCAGATTGAAGCTGAGGCGTGCTGCATATCTGTGCTTGACCCTGACTGGTGAGGTGATGACTGCAGCGACGTCTGCCCCCACATGGCACCATGCGCCGTCGCAATGGATCGTCCAAATCTTCTCTGCGGACGGGTCTGGCTGTGTTGTTGGCCCGGTCCAGTCGACGACGAAGTCTGCCAGGACTTGAGACTTGATGGCTGTCCTGGGCTCGAAGCAGATGTGGTAGCCGGAGAGTTCGGCCGCACACTTGGCAATCCTCACCGATGCCTCCGGGTTTCTGAATAATTCGCCGAGTCCCCTGTTTGAGGTGACCCGGACCTTGAATGCTTCGAAGTAATGGCGCAGTTTGCGTGAAGACATGACGACTGCGTAGGCAATCTTCTCCAGCTCTGTCATGTTGCACTTGGACGGTGTCAGCACTTCGGAGACATAGTACACGGGGCACTGCCGGACCACGCCCTCGACAGTCTGCTCCTGCACTAGTGCCACGCTGACCGCATGTGGCGAAGCCGCGACGTAGAGCAGCAGGGGGAGTGAGGGGTCGGGGCTGGTGAGGACGGCCAACTCTGTCAGGTACTGTTTTAATGAGGCGAAGGCCGCCGCCTGCTCTGGTCCCCAGGCGAAGTCTTTTGCACCACGGAGTGTCTTGAGGAAGGGGAGACTTCGCTCGGCGGACCTGGAGATGAATCTGTTGAGAGCGGCCAATCTGCCTGTCAGGAGCTGGACGTCCCTAATAGACTGCGGAGGCGTCATGTCTATGATGGCCTGAATTTTGGTTGGGTTGGCCTCGATGCCACGGTGTGATACCAGGTAGCCCAATATTTTGCCTTGGCGAACGCCGAAGACGCACTTTTTCGGGTTTAGGCGGAGTTGTGCGTCTCGCATGTTCGCGAATGTTTCGGCGAGGTCGGCGAGGTGGTCCTCCTTGCTCTTGCTGGCGACAACAATGTCGTCCACATATGTGAATATGTTTCTGCCGACCTGCCCTTCGAGCACTGTTTTGGTAAGCCTGGAGAAGGTGGACCCGGCGTTCTTGAGTCCCTCCGGCATTCTGATGAAGCAATATGTGCCGAAGGGTGTTATAAAGCTGGTGCTGGCCTTGTCTTCTTCCTTCATGTATATCTGGTGGTAACCGGAGAAGCAGTCGAGGAGGGACATGACTTCGCATCCGGCCGCGCTATCGACTATTTTGTCGATCCGCGGCAATGGGAAATTGTCCTTTGGGCAGGCTTTATTGAGACTGGTGAAGTCGATGCACATTCGCCACTTCCCGCTCTTTTTCTGCACCATCACGACATTGGAGAGCCATGTGGGGTAAGCCACCGGCTCGATGAATTTGGCTTCTAGGAGGCGGTGCACTTCTGCCTTGGCGGCCTCCGTCTTCTCGTCGGACATCTTGCGAAGCCGCTGCTTTTTCGGCCTTACCGAAGGGTCGATTCCCAGACTGTGTTCAATTATTGAACGGCTAACCCCGACCAGATCGAGGGCCGACCAGGCGAAGACATCTTTGTTCTTGGACAGGCAGCAGAGGAGCTTCTCTTCTTCATGCGAAGTAAGGTCTTCGCTGATAATAACTGTCTGCCTGGGCGTGGCCTGGTCGAGGGGGACAGTCTTGGTCCCGTCGTTGCTCTGCAGCTGTGCCTTGTCGCGCTGCTTATTGGTTGGGCTGGCGGGCGCGGGGACCTCGCGCTGGGCCGTGAGGCAGTGCACGTTTCTTTGACCAGGCACGAAGTCCCGCTCTATGTTACGCACAGTCTGTTGATTGGCGAAGACTGTGATGACGCCTAACGGACCTGGTATCTTCATACATAGGTACAGTCCGTGAATGGCTGGTTCGAACTTATTGATGGAGCCCCGGCCCATGATGGCATTGTAAGGATATACCATGTCCACGATATCAAAGGTTATTTGCTCACTTCGGGCATTGGGTGCTACACCGAAGGAGAGAGGCAGCTCTATTTTGCCGACGGGGAAGGTGCCCTTGCCGCCGAAGCCATACAACGGGTTGTCCGAAGGCTTAAGCAGGCTATGGCTTATGCCCATGCGATCGAAGGCGTGGAGGAAGATGATGTCCGCCTGACTGCCGTTGTCAACTAGGACTTTGTGCAGGTCCCAGCCTGCCACGCTGCAATTGATAACCATGGCGTCGCAGTGGGGGGCGCTGCGCAGGTCGACGTCTCGTGCGTCGAAGGTTAGCGGTATGTGGGACCACTTTGTCTGCACGACAGGTCCGGTGACGGCGACGTGGTTGATGCTGCGGTAATGGTCCCGCTTCTGCCGCTTTGTGTCAAAGTCGGTGCTGGACCCCCCAGTTATCATGTGAATGACTCCGCGATATGGTTGATCGGCGAAGTCTTCCTGCTTTGGAGCGTGGGGGATGTTTTGATGCTGCTGGTGTGGTGGTGGGGGTGGGGGAGGTACGATTTGTACTTCCTGATGGTGTTGGTAAGCGTGGTGCGGTGGATGTGGGGCGGGGGCGTGGATATATGGTGGAGGGGGTTGCTGGTAAGTGTGTGCGACAACCCGGGGGTTGTCGACTGGTTGCGCCCGTGCCATCCTTTCTCTGGTGGCCTTCGTCTCTAGGCAGTCTTTGGTTTGGTGGGCGCAGTCTTCGTCATGGAAGAGGCAGTAGAATCGGCGCGGCGGCTGCGCACGCCCCCGACCCCTACCGCGAGTTCCGTTTCCGCGGCCCTGGGGGGGATACTCCTGGCGACGAGGGGCGTCAGCAGCGGGGACCTAGTTGGTGATGTTGTGCACTTGCTGTTGACTGCGACCGTCGCGACCGGAATCCGGCTGCGGGGTCCTTGTCCATGTGCGGCTGGACTGTGGAGCATCTTTTGGCTTCCTTTGGGACTCAATCTTGCGCTGGTGGAGCTCTTCGGATTTGGCGTACTTTTCAAACAGCTGATATAACTCCTGGAGGTTCTTTGGCGGATCTCTGATGCAGTGGCTGTAGAGGACGCCGGCGCGAAGGCTACTGATAGCGTAGTGGATGGCGATCTGGTCATCGACTGAGGGCAGCTGTGACTTGAGTGTTAAAAATTTGCGGTAATACTCCCACAGAGTCTCCTTTTCCAGCTGCTTGCAGAGCGAGAGTTCGGCCAGGGCATCGGTGTCTGGGCGGTACCCTTGGAAGTTGACCAGGAACTTGTCCCGGAGACTTCTCCAGGAATCAATGGACAGCGGAGGCAACCTGGTGAACCAGGTGAGTGCTGGACCCTCGAGGGCGATGATGAAAGACTTCGCCATTGTGGCGTCGTCCCCTCCGTAAGATGCGACGGCGACCTGATAACTCATTATGTATTGCGCCGGGTCGGTGCTGCCGTTGTACTTGGGGTAGGTCCCTGCCCGGAAGTTAGCTGGCCAAGGCGTCACTTGCAGGTGTGGCGCCAGGGGACTTCGCTCGTCGAGATAGTTGACCCCTTGAAATGGCGCGACGTGCGGGAAGGTGTGGTCGCGCTGGGGGAAACGCGGGTCTTCCGGTTGCGCGCGGTGTTGCAGGGGTGGCCCATGCTGCAGGCCGGGGTGGCTTTCGCGCATGTCTTCGAGTTGAGCGCGCTGCTGGAGGGGTGGCTCGTGCTGTAGGCCAAGGTGGCCTTCGCGCTGCATCAGCGCAATCTCCCGCTCGAGTTCCTGGGCCTTCTGCTCTTCGTCGCGTATCATTTGCCGCACTTTGGCTAGTGCGGACACACGCTGGCGCTTGGCCTCCAGTATCTCCTTCTGCCTCTGGAGATTGCGGTTCTTGAGGCGCAGGGCGCGCAGCTGTAGCTGTTCTTCTGCTGAGACGCCGAGGACTTCACCATCCTCGGTGAGGGCCGCGCCCTCCAGTGGTGCAAAGCCTGAGGGTGGCTGCGGTTGTCCTTCAGGGCCACAGGTGCGGAGAGTGTCGTCTTCGCAGGTGCGGGGAACATCGTCTTCGATGGCCTCTTGGTGGGTGGATTGGGTGAGGGCGAGGGCCTTGCCCTTTCTTGCGGCGAGCAGTGCTGCCTTCGCAGCCTCGTCAGCCTTCGGGTTAGCTCTCTTGGGTGCCATCGCGGGTGGTTTTCTCGTAGCACGAACGGTGGGCGCCAAATGTTGGAACTTGCTCTCAGTTGCAAGGGGATCCAACAAGGGAGAATAGTGACGTCAATAGGGTTCTCGCGCTAGATGGCAATAGCTCTGTTAATCTGCCCGCTCACGGGCACTGTGCGGGGGTATTTATAGGTGTCTGAGCGCCCAGCGCCCTGTGTTAAGGACGCATGTGCCCTCGGATACCTAGATTATCCCCAGAATATTCCCATAAAGCAGGGTTACATATTGTAATTACAGGAATGCCTTTACAAATTAGGCCTGTAACACGCAGCGGCCACGCGGGGCCCGTTACAATGGGCCGGATCACACGCGGGCTTCTGAGCTGGACGGGGCCGCTTGGCGGAGTGACGACGTCGTAGGTCTTCGTCTGGCGCCATATCGAGCGAAGGCCTGCTTTGTCTCCGTCGGACCGGCGACTGCAGCGAAGGCCTGCTTTGTCTCCGTCGGACCAGCGACTGCAGCGAAGGGTGGCGTCCTTGCCTTCTCCCCAACATGCTCCATTGGGAACGACTTTTTGTAGCTTCGTCGTGCTCTGCATCCCCTTAGGGACGACTTTCGAGCTTTTCCCTTGTTTTTTTCTTTCTGCCATGGCCCCATTAAAAACCTTTCTCCCCCTTTGGAAAGGAAAAGGGTGCCATAGGAAAAAATGAAAAAAGATTACATCAAATTACACATAATATCGTCGAAGCTCATCCGTATTCCAAGATTTAGGAATGTCGTTGCCATCCATATCCTTCAATCTGTAAGAACAGGGCCTTGACGAAGATACCACCAGAAAAGGTCCTTCCCACTTCAACTGTAGTTTGCCTACTATGTCCGGATTGGCCACTCTTCGAAGCACCAAATGCCCTGGTTTAATATTTTTCAGCCAAACTTTTCTGTCACGCCATTTTATTGTTTCGGCTTGATATTTATTGACATTCTCCACAGCTTGAAGTCTGGTACCTTCTATAGTATCTTTTGCTATATGATAATCAGCTTCGTCCTCTGCCGAAGCTTCGTCACCAAACAGTAACTTGAACGGTGTAAAACATGTTGATCTTGATATGGTTGTATTGTGGCTCCACACCACTTTAATCAACTCATCTGGCCACTTTCCTCTAGGCTGATTGAAGATTAATGTGGCAGAACCTCCCAAGTTATTGGGCCCACATGCACCTGTCCTTGTCTCAAAGACCTCAGACGGCTATGCATGTGCACCATATAACTTAACAGGATCCGTCCGAGTGTCCCAAGGACCCCAGATAAACCACTTAAAACCAGGACCGCAAGATTAAGTAACACAAATCACACACCAACATCTTGCAGCGGAATTTTATTACCAAATTTTACAAGTTACAACAAGTTTACATTGTATTTATCGGAGTGGTTACAAAAGTGGTTCAAAGGAATAACTTTGAAATGTTATAAATTATTTGTGAGTTTGAAATATATGCTAGCTCAAGGAACCATCCTCAATAAGAAGTATAGAAGGGTTACTTAGACTTACAAGAAGGCCGAGCCCACCGGCACTTAACACCATCATCAGCAGCACAAAACTATAACCTGAAAAATAACAGGGAATAAAACCTGAGTACGGAATTACTCAGCAAGACTTACCCGACTAAAGAAAAGACTCTCAAGGGTATGCTGGCTAGAGGGATTCAAGGTATGGCTTATCAAGAATCAAAGACTCTGTTTTGCAGAAATGCTTACTAAAAGTGGATCCTTAAAAATCCATTTTTACTTGTCAGGTTAAGTAAAATTACCTGCATCTAGAGTTCTTTCTACCCTAGTTCAATCACTTGACCTGCACTAGCCGTCTTTTATCATCCCATCAGTTCACTGGATTGCTACGTGTAAGTCAGTAACCAAGTCTTCATGTCCGAGAAGTAACGGCGATCCGAATTGATTAATACTCAGCTGAGGATCTCCAATCACACGACATATGTAGCACTTAACCCTTGCATATGTCAACTCGCCACTGGGTTCTTAAGACCAGACCAGGTTCACGCCAACCGAGACCACAGATACACCACCGTCCAGACTCTAGCCACGGAGGGTACACGCTACTCTCGCCATCTCTCCACTCCCGTTGTGTGTTATCTTATTCTGGTATTAGTCTGCCCGAGGCAAAGCTTACCCATGATGAGGCATGTGACCAGTTAAAGGGTCATCGATCAGCAAGCCTACATCGAGAAGGTCCTTAATCGACTTAGACGGAGACACTACACCGAGACTTCCTCCTCGTGCAAGTCACCCGCTCGGTCTCAGCTTTATCATTTCAAACCCAAAGTTTGGTACCTGGCAGAGGTACATCTTTTCTGATGTTGACCCATCATGGCCATGATGGATCCACCATCAAGTTTTATTTTTGAAAACATCCCACCCACTTGAAGCATCATCTTTTGTCAAAACAAAACATTTTGTTTTCTAGAGCAAGGCTAAGCATCAGAAAAACCTTTTTGTAAAACAGGGGATCAAAGGAAGGTAATCAAATTCTCAAGGAAGGAAAATGCAGCAACTTGTTTAGCACACAACTCCTATCACCTAATGCATCAAGCAAGTGAGGAAGATTTTAAAAGTAGCAAGGAGGTGGCAAATGCAACGGGGCTTGCCTTGTGTTATGGGTGAGTCAGGCTCTGCTCCACAGATGTCAAAAGAAAAACAATTCCCAGCCTGAGGTTCTTCTGGTGGTGGTGGTGTAGTCCTTACTTCTTCAACTTCTATCTCTTCTTCGATTTCTATACATAGCCATATATAATCATGAATGCTCATGTAATGCTTATGAAAATTCAAAGATAATAAAAGTATATTATCTTAGGTCTTGAATATAATTTTCCTTCACGGATCTCTGGGAAATTAGGGTTTTTGGAGTGTATAATTAAGTTCAAACGGTAGGAGACTAGGGTTTTGGGTTCTAGGTACCAAACATGGTCCAAATCATACCAAAATTTACCCAAGGCTTCTAAATATTATTTTAAGCTCACCCAAAAAGTTTAGTGATTTTTGGGATCATTAATTAATTTCTAAATGTGACACCCCAGTGTCACCTAGGGCTTTTCTCAATGCTAACCCAAGAACCATCATTTCATGTAAGCCAAATTGAGCATGAAGCCCCAAATCAACTTAAGAATAAAAGATCCACTAAGTTTATATCTAAAGAATCATGTTCAAAACAAATGAGATTTGGACAAGAGGGAAAATGTTGAAACCCTAATACCAACCCTAATTAAGCTATTTAAGTAGAAATTAAGAAAAGGGATGAAAGACCATGAAAAACATGAAATCATGGCTTAGGCCAATTATAAACATTGAAATACACTAAATAAGCTACAATAAAGATTATGAAAGCTTGGCCAAAATAGTTTATTAAAAACTCCAAACAAGCCATTCAAGTGGAGGTTCAATGGGGAAATCTGAAATTCAGATTTCTAAAATTTCAGCCCTTGGACCAAAACCAAGCACATTCACCTTGATCCTTAACTCAAATCTTAATGCTCCCATTGAAAAATCGTGTCTAACTAACCCCTCTGTCACATGCCAGAAGATAGCATCAGGACGCGAGCCCTAGACACGACAAAACTAGAGATTTGCCTCGGGCTCGGGCTGGGACACAGACCAGACTTCAGAGCTCCAAATCTTTGAAACCAGTAGGCCAAATCCTATGACCCCCACACAAGATCGGTAGCTTATAGGGAGGAGAAGAGGTTTTGTGCACTGACCAACGCGAGAGCAGGCTCAGATGAATGACCACACGCGCCATAACTCGGGCAGAATGAACGCGCACACGTGTTCGACCTTGATCGGCACGCCGGTGTTCGCCCAGCCCCTGCGCGCTCTCGCCCCAGCATCCGGTCAAGTCCGCCACGTGCCCTCGCCCTCAGTCGTGCTCACCCATGCCTTTAAAGCCTCCCTGGGCACGACTCACTTCACCCCGTGCTCACCCTCGTTGGCCAGACGCCCCTCCTTAGCTCCGGCGAGCCTTTCCTGCGCCCGCCACCACTGCTCGAGCCTCGGCCACCATGGCCAGCTCTCTCCAGTCACTTCCAAGCCACGCTAGCCACTTGGCTAGCTTCGCCAGTAGCCGGTGAAGCTTTCCAAGTCCTCGGACCCGACAGAACTTCACTGGAGGCTCGAGATCGTCCTCGCCGGACTTCGGTCGTCCGCCTCCGTGCGTAAACCGAGCAATCCGGTGAGTCATTCTCCGATTCCTCGCTCACACACCTTCCTTGATCTCTGGTGAAGCTCATTGACCCATTTTATTGACCAATCGTGCCGTGGTTAGGCCGGACTCCTCGCCGTCGACGAGCTCCCCCGACTGCGCATGTGGACTGGCCGACTCCGACCATCCCCGATGGCGACCCACACATCGCCATGACCCTCAGGACCTCCCCTACACCCTCGACCACCACACCGGAGCAGTATCGCCGCTGGTAAGTCCCTCCGCCCCTTTCTTCTTCCGCGGCCACTGTTCCATTAGGGAAGGACCGAAGGTTTGATTTCTAGAAACCCTAGGGGGTTTTATGCAGAGCCATAGACTCATGTGAATAGTGCATCAGGGACCTGTCTGTAATTCACTAAAGATCTTTTGCCAGGGACCCCAGCACAAAACTATTTTTCCTTTAACCATTTCTATTTAACCTTTTTAAATTCAGTAGAAAACTTAGAGAATTTATATCTTGAGTTGTATTCAACCAAATTTAACCAAACCAATTTTTGCTGGATTCAAAATTTTATGGACTATCAATTAAAAATACTGAACCCCATGCTTTCTGTTTTAAATTTTAGAGTTTGAGATTGATTAAGAAAAATGACCAAACCTTATTAAATTAAAGAAAATTAGTTATGCTTCTGTGCTGAACTTAAGAAAATTTGTAGATGTTCAAACCCCATTTAGACACTGTTTAAAAATAGTGAGCACCCCAGTATTGAAGATTTAAGTAGGGACAATTTTTGCCCAAAACTTAAGAAAATCAGAAAAGCATTAGAAAATAATGAACAATGAATGCAATTATTTTTCCTAGTCTACTTAAGTAACAGAGAACCTAGGAAAAATAAAGGGACCCCTAGTCTAGAACAGATTCAAAGTGAAATGTTTTATTAAGCACTAACCAAACTAGAAAAACAATTATTAGAATTATGCAAACAATTTCAAAATCGTTAATAAAAATCCAGTGGACTTGTAACCACTAAGACACCACTACAAAAATGATAAACACCTCAGTCCATCATTTTAAGTAGGGTAAACAAATAGAACTTGATATTAAGTCATATTTCAATTAAATCATAAGTAAGCCAAAAATTGTGCAACAGTGGGCAAATAAATTTTTACTAGATCAATAATGAAATAGGCCACCAGAGAAAAATGCAAAACCCAATTGAAAGCCACAAAATAATACCCATTGCCAATACTTCATGAAAAAGGCTATTTAATCCAAATAATTCCTACCACTCTTCCCTTAAGCAAAAAGCTTCCAAACTTCAGAATAATTGCTCTTGCACAAAGAGGAAGATAGGAAAAATTGAAAATCTGTTGTTTGATATTTTTCAAGTATAGTGGTAGTAGAAAGCACCCCTTTGGCTAGAAACTTTAGAAAATCATAGCAAAATAACAAATAAGTATTAATGGCTAAAAATTGGTACAAGGTCATGTTATAACATCTAGATGCCAGCAAAAATATGTCTTAGAAATTAACCCTCTGTTAAAAAGGAGCTGTAGTTCAAAACACCCCCTCTACCCTAATATTTGATAATTTTATACAGAGAGAACCCCTCACTTTTTATGCACCAAATTTTGAGACAGAGAATTATACACCAGTAAGAAGCCACTGTAATTTTTGCAGAAGCAAGATTATGTCCGACCTTATTAAAGTGATCATTCACCATCCAAGTTTAATTGCTAAATTGCATATCATACCATGTATATATCTTACTTATTGCATTCATTAGATTGCAATCTCGCTGACGGAGAGTATGTGCTCATCCCCGAGCAAGGAGCTGTCCATGAGGAAGACCAGGAGCAAGCTCCTGAGACTGCCATCGAGGATCTCCCCGCAGCCCCAGCTATTGAAGGCAAGCCCTAGTTTTATGCATAACCGTATCTATATATGCTACTTTACTACAGTTAATAATTGTAGGATTGTAATATGCACTTAAGTGTAGGAGTTGCTTGAAACCTCTAGTTGCATGAACTTAGGATTCCTTTTTGAGATGGATACTAGTATGCTAGGTCGAGTAGCTGCATTGCTAATCAGTATCTCGGTAGAAGTCGAGTGATTTTTCTAGCACTAGCGCGAGGTCAGGAATTGATTGTATTCATCTTAACAATGGGATATGTGTTAGTCTATGGACTTGGATCCAGGGAGGATGCCATGTTCATGAGACGGGAAAAAGGAATTAAGGATTAATGTGTGGATACCTGAGTCAAGCTTTTGAACGTACTAAGCACATGTCGGGAAATATGGTAACCGGTAAACCTACTACCTGAGTGTAGCCGGGCGTGGACTTTATCCCTCACGCAAACTGAGATAGGGTCTCCCATGCTAGCTATGGTGGGTACAAGTGCGGTCACTGCACGGCGGCAATCGGGGTCAGTGGAGCATTGTATGCCAAGGCGGTGAGGCCTGGACGCGAACGGGGAATCGATGGGGACGGTTGACATGTGTGGGGACGGAGTGCCCTGGTATGTCGTGTGTTTAGGTTTACCTTGCAAGATTAAAACTCGATTCGAATCGTCTGCTTCTCGCAGCTAATGAGACTGCTTGACCCCTTGTACTACATCGAGTAAGAAGTGAAATGAGGTTACATGAGATAACTTGTTGTATGTACAAAATGCTTGCTACCATGTATGCTTAGAAGGAGCAAACGAAGTTAAGATAATAATGCTAGAAATTGAAAATCTAAAATTTGATTTTAGATACCGCTAATGCTTTTGGCAAACCAAACCCCTCAGCCAAACAGCTGCATGGTCTAGAGGTAGAGAGTAGATTCCTCACACCGGTAAGTCTAGCTGAGTATTAGTATACTCAGCCTTGCTTGTGGCATAATTTTTGCAGGTACTCTTCAGGATATGCTTGATGGTGTGACTTAGCCTACCACCCTGCCACCGGGTTGGACGGTCGAGTGTGATGCTGCTACGACAGGAGAGGAGCAGGAGGAGTAGTGGGCTAGGCCTTGCCCATTTCCTCGCTACCTACGATATTGATTTATGTAATAATTCAGTAATTTAATTCGAGGTTTTCCTGTTTTATTGTATTTCTTCTGTGACTCACCTTCGAGTGAGTATGTGGTATTTGATCCTGGTTAAGTGGCTTTTATCAGACTAGATCTGAGGGACTGACAGGTTATTCCGATTTAAGTGTGTTACGGCCCTTGAGGCGTGACTTAGGCACTTAAGCTGGAATAATTCGGGCGGTTCTGCCACAGCTGGTATTGGAGCAAATACTACCACAGAGAAGGACAATAAACCATGAATACCAATTTTCAAAATCTAAAACTTGCTTAGAAACCGATAAGAATCGTCAGGACTAGACCGCTAGACCTAGGACGAAAGGCCTTAGGGATAGTAGGAGAAATAGATGGCTAATTAAGTAGGCCCTGTGGGCCAGTATGTAGATTTTTAAAGGATGCCCTAGGAGCACCCTTTATTTCAGAGAGGAGACGTTATTTTCAGCATGCATGCATTATAAAATTAAAAGGATTAAGAACTAAAGAAGTAAAATTTGAGCCAACCCGCTTCCTTTTTAACCACCCATGCTCTTTTATTTCTTCCTTCCACCATAGTTTTTACCTCTGATACCCTTCCGCAGATGACTTCACCCACCCCCGCTAGTGGAGGAGACACTCGTTTCAGCTCTGACTTCCTTTCTCACGATGGCTTTCCTTCCATCTTGTGGGAAGTGCTTAACTCCGCCGGTTATCCTACACCCCCTTTGTACATGGTGCAGTTGTACGAGGAGCATCGGGTACCTCGTTGCCGAGTCTGGCTGACTTTGGAGGCTCATGCCCTTCAGCCGGGTTGGCGTTCTCTTGACTCCGAGACGATTGGATTCAGGACGGACGACACCACTGAAGCGGCAGCCATGAAGACTTTGACAACTTTATGTGGCGACCATCCCTTGGAGATGGTGATGCACCCCTTGGGACTCTTCCCTGCTGAGAAGAAGGATGACCCCATGTGGTGTAATCGTGTGAGCCATGTGAAAGATGTGTGGGCAATGTATCCTGACTTGGTTGGGAGGGTCACTGTTCAGTGCATGAGTGCGCTGTACCGCCTTCAGGCCCTGTAGAGTGATGCTATGGCACATCTTGCTAACATCGCTCAAACCACCAAGCTCACCCTCGACAGCCAAGAAGACTTTGTGGTCGACTTGTCCTCTGAGTTGGTGGAGAAGGATCTATAGGTGGAAAGGCTAAGCCAGTGCATTACCACCTTGGAGCAGCAGGTGGAGATCCGAGACAACACTATTGATGTCTTGGAGAACCAGCTCCACGATGTGCAGCGGGAACTCGAAGAGGCTAATGACCACCTGGACATGCACCACATAGAGATGGAGGCCAATGAGGTTGGAAGCGAGGGAGAAGAGGCTCCTGAGGAGTTAGGACCAGCCCCTGGTGCCAATGGGTCTACGTCTGTGATGCCCCCTTCACCCGCATCCAGTATCGCTTCCACCGCTTAGGGTTGATCAGTCACTTGACACTTTAGGCGGATAGAAACCCATGTGAGCTTAGTAACGACAGATTTTGGGCTTGGATTACGGGTACTTTCCACTAAATGATGTAACCCTTATGAATTTTTGAGATCTGTGGGATGTTTGTAACCATGTTATCTTCATTCGAACCTAATATTATGATTCTGGCAATTTTCCTTCCATATGAGATAATAGCATGTTATTCGAAATTGTGAGTTGGGATAACAATGGCGACAATCTTTGTTTTCAGATGGCAGCTAGGCAGCATCGCGGGCATAATGAGCAAGTTCCCCCGCCACCTCCTCTAGCTCTCACAGTGTAGGAGCTGATGGCCCAGTAGAATGAGATTCTGCGACAGCTCTTGCAGCGCTAGCCCGACCCTCAGCAATATGGTGGAGGCCAGCAGCAGCAACCTCCGGCAGCGGCAACCTACCAGGAGTTCCTGAGCACGCAGCCACCCTTGTTCACCGAGGCAGAGGATCCGTTGGACGCTGACGTGTGGCTCCACGTCGTTGAGTCCAAGTTTCCCCTCCTCACGGGAGACTGCCCCGATGATACCAAGGCTCGCTTCGCCGCGCAGCAGCTTCGCGGCCCTGCTCGGACTTGGTGGGACCACTTCCGTGCTATGCTCCTTGCTGATCATGAAGTGTCTTGGGAGGAATTCAAGACTGCTTTCAGAGGGCACCACATCCCAGCTGGAATTCTTGATTGCAAGCTAAATGAGTTTCTGGCACTTAATCAAGGAACCCGCACGGTATTGCAGTATGCTCAGGCCTTCAACGCCCTGTGCCAGTATGCAGGTTATCATGCTGATTCTGACGAGAAGAAGAGAGACCGCTTCCACAGGGGTCTCAACACCAAGCTACGGGGAACGTCTCAACACTGTCCGGGCCGATAGCTTCAATGAGTTGGTCAACCTGGCCATCTCCCAGGAGGATTGTATTGTAGCTCACCGGGCAGAGAAGAAGAGAAAGGCACCAATGGCAGCACCATCTGCTCAGGCCTAGAGGTTCAGGATTGTTTCTCACAACCAGAGTAGGGGATTTCAGCAGCAGGCAGGCAAATGGGTGATCAAGCCACCTTAGCAGCAGAAGTCGGCATCCACTCGTTTTCCAGCTCTCGCTCCAAGGAACAATCAGCCTCCGCAGCAGCAGCAGTTCCGCCAGGGCAATGGGAACAAGTGCTTCACTTGTGCCAATGTGGGCCACTATGCCAAGAATTGCCCAAAAAATCACCAGAGGCAGATACCAGCACCAAATCAAGACAAGGGAATAAAGCAGAAGGTACAAGTCAGGCAAGGGAAGCTCAACTTCACTACTCTGGAGGAATTACCTGAGGGAGCCCCCATCATGACTGGTAACTTTACAGTTTATAATCAACCTGCTTTAATTCTGTTTGATTCTGGTGCATCTCATAGTTTCATTAGCCAAAAGTTCAGTGCTAAATGTCAACTGCCTTTTTATCACACAAAAGGGTCATTTATGATAGCCACACCTAGGGGTAAAATTGCGACTAATCAATTAAACCAAAGTGTGCCTATTCTACTAGGAAGCCATATTATCAAAACCACCCTTCTTGTTTTGGGTTTGGAAAATGTGGATATTATTCTTGGAGCTAATTGGATGACCCTACACCAAGTAGTGCTTGATGTAGCCAGCCGCATCATGGAAATCAATTCCCCGATCTGTGGGAGTTTCACCTTGTTTCTGCCCAGTCAAGATTCTACTTAGTCATGTGCTTTTGCTATGACAGAGTTACCCCTGAAGAAGATTCCAATGGTCTGTGAGTATGCAGATGTCTTTCCTGATGAACTGCCAGGAATGCCACCAGACTGGGATATTGAATTCGCCATCGAGTTGCAACAGGGAACGACACCTATTTCCAAGAGGCCTTACCGGATGCCATCCGCTGAGTTGGCAGAATTGAAGAAGCAATTGCAAGAATTGCTGGACAAAGGTTTTATCTGCCTAAGTACTTCGTCTTGGGGATGTCCAGCCTTGTTTGTTAAGAAGAAAGATGAAAGCTTGAGGCTGTGTATAGATTACCACCCACTTAATGCGGTGACTATCAAGAACAAGTATCATTTGCCTCGTATTGATGTTCTTTTCGATCAGTTAGTCGGAGCCAAAGTGTTTTCCAAGATAGACCTTCGCTCCGACTACCATCAGATCAAGATACGAGCAAGCGATATTCCGAAGATAGCCTTCTTGACCAGATATGGGATATATGAATTCTTGGTGATGCTTTTGGGCTAACTAATGCACCAGCATATTTCATATATCTGATGAATTCTGTTTTCATGCCTAAACTGGACAAGTTCGTAGTGGTTTTCATCGATGATATCTTGGTGTACTCGAAGAACGAAGAAGAACATGTCGGGCATTTGCATGTAGTGCTTCAACGTATGCGAGAGCACCATCTTTATGCCAAATTGTCAAAATGTGATTTTTGCCTAAAGGAGATCAAATTCTTGGGTCAAACTATCTCTCAGGCAAGTATAGTTGTTGATCCTGATAAGGTGCAAGAGGTGATGAATTGGAAGCCGCCAACGACTGTCCGTCAGATTCAGAGTTTTCTGGGATTAGCTGGTTATTACCGAAGACTCATTCCAGATTTCTCTCGAGTTGCGAAGCCCATAACTGAGATGTTGAAGAAAGAAGCCAAGTTTGTTTGGGGTCAGAAGTGCGAAGATGCCTTTCATGCATTAAGGCAACATCTGACCACAGCACCAGTGTTAGTGCAACCCGACAGCAGCAAGCCATTTGATGTGTATTGTGATGCCTCTGGCACTGGACTAGGTTTTGTCTTGATGCAAGACAACTGAATCATTACTTACGCCTCAAGAGCACTTAGGCCTCATGAGCAAAATTATCCCACTCATGACCTGGAGTTGGCAGCTGTGGTTCATGCATTAAAAATGTGGATGCACTATTTGATGGGAACCCACTGCAACATCTTCACTGATCATAAGAGCCTTAAGTATATCTTTACTCAGGCTAATTTCAACATGAGGCAGAGAAGATGGCTAGAGCTGATCAAGGACTATGACCTGGAGGTATATTATCACCTAGGGAAGGCCAATGTGGTAGCAGATGCCTTGAGTCAGAAGTTGCAATGCAACTGTATTATGATGGATTCTCGCATTGACACCTTGTGTGATGAGTTGAGCAAGATGAAGATTGAAGTAATTCCTTCTGGTGCTTTGTCTCACATTTCTGTTGAGCCAGTTTTGCAAGACCAGATCATCATGGCCCAGCTCCGTGACAAGGGAGTGCAGATTATTAAGGAGAATCTCCATCAGAAGACAAAGAAGTATAAATGTTTCTGCCAAGATGGAAAGGGTATATTGTGGTTTGAAAGCAGATTGGTGGTTCCTAAAAACAAGGATCTCAAGAAGAAAATCTTGGATGAGGCCCATCTCTCCAAATTCTCCATGCATCCAGGGAGCATTAAAATGTACCATGATCGAAAGCCCTTGTATTGGTGGACCAGAATGAAGAGGGAGATAGCCCAATATGTATCTGAATGTGACACCTGTCAGAGGATAAAGGCAAGCCACTTGAAATCAGCTGGATCTTTGCGACCCCTATCTATACCATCGTGGAAATGAGATGACATCAGCATGGATTTCATTGTGGGTCTGCCCAACACCTCTCGTCACCATGATTCGATTTGGGTTATTGTGGACCGACTAACGAAAGTGGCACATTTTCTCCCAGTGCATACCAATCATAAGGCTCAAAAGTATGCAGAGTTGTACATTGATCGGATCATGTGTTTGCACGGATTGCCTCGGACCATTGTTTCTGAACGACGAGCCCAATTAGTTGCCAGATTTTGGGAACAACTGCAAGAGTCTTTGGGAACCAAGCTAATCAGAAGTTCAGCTTACCACCCACAGACTGATGGTCAGACCAAGAGGGTAAATCAAATTCTTGAAGATATGCTGAGGGCTTGTGCAATCGATTGTGGCAAGAACTGGGATAATCACCTCCCCTTGGCAGAGTTTGTTTATAACAACAGTTATCAATCCAACCTAAAGATGGCACCCTTCGAAGCTCTCTATGGAAGAAGGTGTAGAACACCACTCAATTGGTCTCAACCTGGAGAAAGAGAAGTTTTCGGACCTGACTTAGTGACTGAAGCCGAAAGGAAGGTCAAACTAATTAGGAAGAATCTAGAAGCTGCTCAGGCCATGCAGAAGAGTTACCATGATAAGAGAAGGAAACCTCTCCAGTTTGAGGTGGGAGATTTCGTATATCTGAAGGTATCACCCACCAAGGGAGTGCGGAGATTCGGGATCAAAGGCAAGTTAACCCCTCGTTACATTGGACCTTATGAGATCATAGAAGTATGTGGACCCGTGGCATACAAATTGAAGTTACCTCCAAAAATGTCTGCCATCCACATTGTGTTCCATGTATCCCAGCTGAAGAAGTGTGTTCGATTGCCGACCGAGATCGTAGCAGAACCAAAATTGGAGATAGTGCCAGATCTATCGTACCAAGAGTACCCTTCCAAGGTTCTGGATTGCAAAGAAAGATCAACTCAGGCTAAATCGATCAAAATGTATAAGATCCAATGGAGTAATCACTCAGAGGAAGAGGCTACATGGGAGACTAAGGAATTCCTATGTTCCAACTTCCCCGATTGCCTACCTAAGGAAATTGGTACGTGCTCATGCCCAACCCCTCCTCCTGCCCTTCGTATCTAAATTTCAGAAGTATGATCTTAAATCAGAATGAAGTAATTATAAAACTAAAGTTAGAAGGACTTCCTTCTGAAGTTGCAAAGAGAATGACATTCGAACAGCAGTTGCCTTAATAATAAAGCACCCACTTCAAGTAAGTCTCACCCTTCGCTTCGCCCCGAGAGGACTCCGACCCGAATCTCGGGACAAGATTCCTTTAAGGGGGAAGGCTGTGACACCCTAGTGTCACCTAGGGCTTTTCTCAGTGCTAACCCAAGAACCATCATTTCATGTAAGCCAAATTGAGCATGAAGCCCCAAATGATCATGTTCAAAACAAATGAGATTTTCAAAAGAGGGAAAAATGTTGAAACCCTAATACCAACCCTAATTAAGCTATTTAAGTAGAAATGAAGAAAAGGGATGAAAGACCATGAAAAACATGAAATCATGGCTTAGGCCAATTATAATCATTGAAATACACTAAATAAGCTACAATAAAATTATGAAAGCTTGGCCAAAATAGTTTATTAAAAACTCCAAATAAGCCATTCAAGTGGAGGTACAATGGGCAAATTTGAAATTCAGATTTCTGAAATTTCAGCCCTTGGACCAAAACCGAGCACGTTCACCTTGATCCTTAACTCAAATCTTAATGCTCCCATTGACAAAATCGTGTCTAACTAACCCCTCTGTCACATGCCAGAAGATGGCATCGGGACGCGAGCCCTAGACACGACAAAACCAAAGATTTGCCTCAGGCTCGAGCTGGGAGATAGACCAGACTTCAGAGCTTCAAATCTTTGAAACCATTAGGCCAAATCCTATGACCCCCACACAAAATTGGTAGCTTATAGGGAGGAGAAGAGGTTTTGTGCACAGACCAAGGCGAGAGCAGGCTCGGATGAATGACCACATGCGCTAGAACTCGGGCACAATGATCGCGCACACGTGTTCGACCCTGGTCGGCACGCTAGCGTTCGCCCAACTCGCGCGCATGCTCGCTTTAGCGTCCGGTCAAGTCCACCGCGCGCCGTCACCCTTGGGCGTGCTCGCCCGTGCCTTTAAAGCCTCCCTGGGCACGCCTCACCTCAACCCGTGCTCACCCTCGCTGGCCAGACGCCCCTCCTTAGCTCCGGCGAGCCTTTCCTCCGCCCGCCACCACTGCCCGAGCCTCGGCCACCGTGGCCAGCTCCCTCCAGTCGGTTCCAAGCCGCGCCAGCCACTTGGCTAGCTTCGCCAACAGCCCATGAAGCTTTCTAGGTCCTCGGACCCGGCAGAACTTCATCGGAGGCCCGAGATCGTCCTCGCCGGACTTCGGTCGCCCGCCGCCGCGCGTAGACCGAGCAATCCGGTGAGTCATTCTCTGATTCCTCGCGCACACACCTTCCTTGATCTCTGGTGAAGCTCACTGACCCATTTGATTGACCAATCGTGCCCTGGTTAGGCCGAACTCCTCGCCGCTGATGAGCTCCCCCGCCTGCGCACGTGGACCGGCTGACTCCGACCATCCCCGACGGCGACCCGCACATCGCCGTGACCCTTAGGACCTCCCCTACACCGTCGACCACCTCACCGGAGCAGTCTCACCGCCGGTAAGCCCCTCCGCCCCTTTCTTCCTCTGCGACCACTGTTCCATTAGGGAAGGATCGTGGGTTCGATTTCCAGAAACCCTAGGGGGTTTTCTGCAGAGCCGTAGACTCATGTAAATAGTGCATCGGGGACCTGTCTGTAATTCACTTAAGATCTTTTGCCAGGGACCCCAGCGCAAAAATGTTTTTCCTTTATCCATTTCTATTTAACCTTTTTAAATTCAGCAGAAAACGTAGAGAATTTATATCTTGAGTTGTATTCAACCAAATTTAACGAAACCAATTTTTCTGGATTCAAAATATTATGGACTATCAATTAAAAATACTGAACCCCATGCTTTCTGTTTTAAATTTTAGACTTTGAAATTGATTAAGGAAAATGACCAAACCTGATTAAATTAAAGAAAATTAGTTATGCTTTTGTGCTGATCTTAAGAAAATTTGTAGATGTTCAAACCCCATTTAGACACTGTTTAAAAATAGTGAGCACCCTAGCATTGAAGATTTAAGTAGGGATATCCATTAAAGGCCATTTTTGCCCAAAATTAAAAAAATCAGAAAAGGATTAGAAAATAATGAACAGTGAATGCAATTATTTTTCCTAGTCTACTTAAGTAACAGAGAACCTAGGAAAAATAAAGGGACCCCTAGTCTAGAACAGATGCAAAGTGAAATGTTTTATTGCTTAACCAAACTAGAAAAACAATTATTAGAATTATGCAAACAATTTCAAAATTGTTAATAAAAACCCAGTGGACTTGTAACCACTAAGACACCACTACGAAAATGATAAACACCTCAGTCTGTCATTTTAAGTAGGGTAAACAAATAGAACTTGATATTAAATCATATTTCAATTAAATCATAAGTAAGCCAAAAAGTGTGCAATAGTGGGCAAATAAATTTTTACTAGATCAATAATGAAATAGGACACCAGGGAAAAAAGCAAAACCCAATTGAAAGCCGAAAAATAATACCCATTGTCAATACTTCATGAAAAAGGCCATTTAATCCAAATAAATCCTACCACTCTTCCTTTAAGCAAAAAGCTACCAAACTTCAGAATGATTGCTCTTGCACAAAGAAGAAGATAGGAAAAATTGGAAATCTCTTGTTTGATATTTTTCAAGTATAGTGGTAGTAGAAAGCACCTCTTTGGCCAGAAACTTTAGAAAATCATAGCAAAATAACTAGTAAGTATTAATGGCTAAAAATTGGTACAAGGTCATGTTATAACATCTAAATGCCAGCAAAAATATGTCTTAGAAAATAACCCTCCTGCCCCAAATTTTTAATAATTTTATCCAGAGAGAACCCCTCACTTTTTAAGCCCCAAATTTTGAGACAGAGCATTATACACCAGTAAGAAGCCACTATAATTTTTGCAGAATTGTTGGAAATTTATTAAGCCACTTGTAGTGCAAACCCACCTTAAAAGCATAAAGGAAATAGAAGAGAAAAAGGGGGAAAATAAATATCACTCTAATGATTCAACTAGAAACCTTAATAAAACTCTCACTAAGATATTAAAGGGAAATCAGTAAGACACCAAAATGGAATTACCACTTAGTTAACTAAGCTTGACCCTAAATTGCTAAGTGTACCCCAAGAATCTTCAAGTAGCAAGATTAAGCCCTACCTTATTAGAGTGATCATTCACCATCCATGTTTAATTGCTAAATTGCATATCATACCATGAATATATCTTACCCATTGCATTCATAAGATTGCAATCTCGCTGACAGAGAGTACGTGCTCATCCCCGAGCAAGGAGCTGTCCACGAGGAAGACCAGGAGAAAGCTCCCGTGACTGCCATCGAGGATCTCCCTGCAGCCCCAGCTATTGAAGGCAAGCCCCAGTTTTATGCATAACCGTATCTATATATGCTACTTTACTACTCTTAATGTTTGTAGAATTGTAATGTGCAATTAAGTGTAGGAGTTGCTTGAAACCTCTAGTTGCATGAACTTAGTATTCCTTTTTGAGATGGAAACTAGTATGCTAGGTCGAGTAACTGCTTTGCTAATCAGGATCTCGGTAGAAGTCGAGTGATTTTTCTAGCACTCGCGTGAGGTTAGGAATTGATTGTATTCATCTTAACAAAAGGATATATGTTAGTCTATGGACTTGGATCCAGGGAGGATGCCTTGTTAATGAGACAGAAAAAGGAATTAAGGATTAATGTGTGGATACCTTAGTCAAGCTTTTGAACGTACTAAGCACATGTCGGGAAATATGGTAACCGGTAAACCTAGTACCTGAGTGAAGCCGGGCGCGGACTTTATCCCTCACGCGACCAGAGACTGGGTCTCCCATGCTAGCTATGGTGGGTACAAATGCAGTCACTGCACGATGGCAAGCGGGGTTAGTGGAGCATTGTATGCCAAGGCGGTGAGGCCTGGACGCGAAACAGGAATCGATGGGGACGGTTGACATGTGTGGGGACGGAGTGCCTTGGCATGTCATGTGTTTGGTTTACCTTGCAAGGTTAAAACTTGATTCGAATCGTCTGCTTCTCGCAGCTAATGAGACTATTTGACCCCTTGTACTACATCGAGTAAGAAGTGAAATGAGGTTACATGAGATAACTTGTTGTATGTACTAAATGCTTGCTACCTTGTATGCTTAGAAGGAGCAAACGTAGTTAAGATAATAATGCTAGAAATTGAACAGGTAAAATTTGATTTTAGATACAGCTAGTGCTTTTGGCAAACCAAACCCTTCATCCAAACAACTGCATGGTCTAGAGGGAGAGGAGTAGATTCCTCACACCGGCTAAGTCTTGCTGAGTATTAGTATACTCATCCTTGCTTATGGCATAATTTTTGCAGGTACTCTTTAGGATATGGTTGATGGTGTGACTTGGCGTACCACCCTGCCACCGGGTTGGACAGTCGAGTGGGATGCTGCTCCTTCAAGAGAGGAGCAGGAGGAGTAGTGGGCAAGGCCTTGCCCATTTCCTCGCTACCGACGATATCGATTATCTGCTGCATCTATTTTGTGAACTTTTACCAGCCACTTGAAAAACTTCGATTTATGTAATAATTCAGTACTTTAATTCGAGGTTTTCCTGTTTTATTGTATGTCTTCTGTGACTCACCTTCGAGTGAGTATGTGGTATTTGATCCTGGTTAAGTGGCTTTTATCAGACTAGATCTGAGGGACTGACGAGTTATTTCGATTTAAGTGTGTTACGTCACCTAAGGCGTGACTTAGGCACTTAAGCTAGAATAACTCGGGCGGTTCTGCCACACTAAAATTCCAGAAGTATGGGTTTTGGCTAATTTAAATACTCCATAATTCCTTATTAAAAACCCTAAAACTATTTTTATTAAATACTAAAGAAAATCAGAAGCCTAGCAAAATTGGTCTTGCATTTTTAGCATTTTTCAACAATTTTCTAGGAATTCTGTAGCCCTGGCAGAAAAAGAAAAAGAAAAGGGTGCTACAATTTCGGGCTAAATCTGGCCCGAGCCGGCCCATACACAGGTGAAAGCGCGCCCGCGCTGTTGGTTTTGTAGAAAATGCCCCTATCGGTTTGAATAACTGAAAAAGGGTCACGGCGCTATTCCCATGTCTCACTGACACTTGCAAATACACCCCCACGCTTCTATTCCTTTACAACCCGAAGTCCACGACGTTGCACGGTAGAGAACCGAGCTCCGGCGAGCTCATACCGGCCGGATCACTCAACTACCAGTGCTCTAATTCGGCTGAGACCTAATTTAACCCTTAACAAGTGTTTTCCCTCGCTTAATTGCTGGATTGGAGCTCCACATCACCCTGTCCATGGTGACAGCGGGCACAACGGACAGCACAAGATGTTCCCGGCGATCTAAGGGGTCCTAGCTTAATCGGCTGGGTCGGGGAGCATCAATGACACACAAGGATATTGAAACGAAAGAGCAGGGGGCATGAGCGGACCTGGAGCACGCTGACCACGGCGAGGGCTCATTCACGGTGGCGGAAACCGATTTGGGGGAACTTTGAAATTGGCGCGCTCTAGGGGATGATTTGAGGCACGAGTTGCTGGATGAGGTGCTTGACTACTTAGCAGAGCCAAGGGTGTGTGCAATTTATAGCGTGCTTGAGCGGTGGCCTGTGAATTGGACGGAGACGCACGGAGGCCGAAGAGGAGGAGGGGCACTGGCGCACATGATTAGTGGCTTTCACCGTGGCAGACTCACCGATGATCACCGGATATGCTTAACGCGACCTAATGCGATGTGGTAAGATGCCCGGGCATGTGGCGCATGGTCGGTAAGCGGCCAGCGCCGGCGAGGACCCAATTCGGCCGACCACAATCCAAGTGGGTGCGGCGAACTCCCCGTCTATCGCGTCCAAGTTTATTTGGCCCCAAGATCTTTACGCGGCCGTGATTATCTCCATACTAGAGGGCACGAATCGTAGTGGCGACGCGAATCACGGCGCGATGGTCACAGGCGGTGAGGGGTGATGTATCTGAAGATCTTCTTCAGCTACTGTACCATGGGAACCTTATTCAGAGTGCCTGACCGAGCATATTTGGGTATGATTTGCTCCAAAATTTATGTAGCAACTTGATCCATCCTCTATAACAAAGTTCTAGCCCTATAATCTAGCTACAATCTTGCTATGGTAACCACGCTCAAACACCCATTGGATCATCTTCGAAAGGGCTCCCAAAGTTCATCCTATGTCACTGATAATCAGAATTTAGGCTTTAGGCTGACTGACAGCCCAACTTTGGGCTCATTTTTCTCCAATTTCCATTCAGCACCAGAACTCAGTTACTTAATCAAACTTGTTCTCCTATGTTGGCTCTACAACTTTGCTATATTGACCCTAGGCAATTTATTTGTATTTCTAGATCTACAAAGCTCTAAAGTCAACTCTATCCAACTGTTTTCAGACTTAACCATTGGAGCACTAGGGTGGCCTTTTTGCAAATAAGACCAAAACTCATGGTTTGTTTTGCAAATCTTCAAATATGTGAACTATATGACTTAAGGTACCCTAACCCCATGGTTTTTGCCCTTAGGTCCAAAAGTGGGCAATATTTGCATATAACCCATTAGGGTTTTAGTCCTGGGTTTTCCAGGGGTTTATTTAGGGTTTTTGGCTGGTGACATTTTATGATCATTACTAATAAGTTTTGAAGTTTTCTCTTATTTAGTCTTTGTTTATTCTTTTAGGCCCAGTTCAGGGTAAAGTACCCTACTCTAGGGTTTTACCCATGACCATTCACATCAATACAGCTTGTTTGAAATTTTTGCCTAGTGAATGCATTCTAAGTGTAACAATCACATGATATGCTGATGCTCATGATGTTATGCTCAAGTTTTAGTTGCAGTAACACCAGGGGTGTTACATCCTCCCCCCCATAAAAGAATCTCATCCCGAGATTTAAAAGTCCTAGGGTATATAATGGAAAAGGAAACGCGACATACTTTTATTTCCTTCTTTCTTGTACAAGGCAGGGGTGGTATGGGGTTTATTCCTTTATTACAACAAGTGTACACATATTACAATTTACATGAAGCTAAAAAGCCTGGTAAATTCTTTTCTAGAAAATCTTGAGATTCCCATGTAGCCTCATCTTCCGTGTGTTGAGTCTCCTTCGGGTAATACTGTCCTTTTGATCCAAGACTCCAATAGGGTGTTCTGAATATGTCAAGTCTGGTTCTAAGGCAACATCTGTTAATTCAACGGTTCGATCTAGAACCCGAAGACACTTCTTTAGCTGAGACACATGGAACACATTATGTATGGCAGACAATGTTTTGGGTAGTTGAAGTCGGTACGCCACTGGTCCATATCTTTAAATAATAGGAAACGACCCAATGTACCGAGGTGGAAGCTTCCCTTTTACCTTGAAACGCCATACACCCTTCATTGGTGAGACTTTCAGGTAGACATAATCTTCAACTTGAAAGTACAAGGGTTTCCGTCGTTTGTCCGCATAATTCTTCTACCGAGCTTGGGCTTCTTTCAAATTATGTATAATCCTTTGAACCTTTTCTTCCATTTCTTTAACCATATCTGGCCTGAAAAAACATCTTTCACCTAGTTCAGACCAGTTTAATGGAGTACGACATCGTCGCCCATACAAAGCTTCAAAGGGTGCCATCTTGATGCTCTCTTGATAGCTGTTATTGTATGAGAACTCCGCCAATGGCAAGCATTCATCCCATTTCTGTGGAAATTCTAGAGCACAAGCTCATAACATGTCCTCAAGTATTTGATTTACCCTCTCAATTTGCCCACTGGTTTGAGGATGATAGGCCGAACTATGGAGCAACTTAGTATCCAGAGCTTTGTGAAGTTCTTCCCAAAATTTGGACACGAATTGCGGTCCATGATCCGACACTATTGTCTTTGGAACACCGTGTAAACTGAGAATACGGGTAATATATAACTCCGCATATGTGACCACTGTATACTTTACCCTGACTAGAAGGAAGTGGGCGATCTTTGTAAGTCGATCAACAATAACCCAGATGGAGTCAAAATCTTTCATTGTCCTAGGTAAGCCCACTATGAAATCCATGCTGATATCCTCCCATTTCCATGTTGGGATAGGTAAATATTGCAATGGTCCAGTAGTTTTCATATGTATGGACTTGACACGTCTACAAGTGTCACACTTCGCCACATATCGTGCAATCTCGATCTTCATCTTGGTCCACCAATAATGTTGCTTTAGATCATGATACATCTTAGTGCTTCCAGGATGAATAGAATAGCGACTAAGATGTGCTTCATCTAAAATTTGCTGGCGGATCTCTTCATTCTTAGGCACAACTATGCGGTTGTTAAACCATACAATGCCTTGATCATCTTCTCTAAAATAGTTTGCCTTACTGACTTTTATTTTCTCATGGATGTGTTTCATACCCTCATCATTTCTTTGTGCATCAATTATCTTTTGCAGAAGGACTGACTCAAGCTTTAGTTGATTTAAGGTTCCATGTTGGATCATTCCTAGGTTCAATTTCTCCATCTCTTGGCATATTGTGATGTCAGAATTCTTGATTGTAAGACAATGATAGGAAGTCTTGCGACTTAAGGCATCTGCCACCACGTTGGCCTTGCCTAGGTGATAATGAATTTCCAATTCATAGTCCTTAATAAGCTCAATCCATCTCCTCTGTCTCATATTCAGCTCTGACTGGGTAAAAATGTACTTCCAGCTTTTATGATCTATATAGATGTGACGGATATTCCCCAGCAGATAATGACGCCATATTTTCAGGGCATGAACCACAACAGCTAATTGCAGGTCATGAGTTGGATAATGTTCCTCGTGCCGGTGCAACTGCCTTGAAGAGTAGGCTATCACTCGGCCCTGTTGCTTTAGAACACAGCCTAGACCACTGCCTGATGTGTCACAATGCACATCAAAGGGCTTTTCAATGTCCGATTGAGCTAATACCGGAGCAGTGGTCAATAATACTTTCACCTGCTCGAAGGCTTCAGTGCATTTTGAGGACTAGTTGAACTTCGTATCGTTCTTCAATAAACTTGTGATTGGTTTCACAAGCTTGGAAAAATCTAGAATAAATCGGCGGTAATAACTCACCAGTCCAAGGAAACTCCAGACTTGATGTACAGTGGTTGGTGGTTTCCATTCCAAAATATCCTTGACTTTGGTGGGATCAACCGCAATCCCATTGGCAGACAATACGTGTCCCAGAAATTGAATTTCCTCCAGCCAAAATGCGCATTTACTGAATTTAGCATATAATTGATGCCCCTTAAGCGCGTTAACATGACCCGCAAATGCCGAGCATGCTCCTCTTCATTCTTGGAATATATCAAAATATCATCAATGAAGACTACCACGAATTTATCCAACTCGGGAATGAATACCGAGTTCATAAGATATGTGAAGTGGGCAGGAGCATTTGTTAATCCAAAAGACATAACAAGATATTCAAATAATCCATGCCACGTAGTGAATGTGGTCATTGGTATATCTTCGGGTCGGATACGGATCTGATGGTAACCCGACCTGAGGTCAATTTTGGAAAATACCCGAGCTCCGGTAAGCTGATCAAACAAAATATCAATCCGGGGAAGAGGGTACTTATTCTTGATTGTGCCTCATTAAGGGGTCTGTAATCCACGCACATCCGAAGTGTTTGATCCTTCTTTTTGACAAAGATGGCTGGACAACCCCATGGTGATGAGCTTGGTCGGATGAATCCCTTTTCTAGCAGATCTTGTAATTGGGTCTTGAGTTCTGCCAACTCATTTGGAGGCATTCGGTACGACCTTCTAGAAATAGGAGCCGTACCGAGCTTCAACTCAATCACAAATTCTACATCTCTCTCTGGAGGCAATCTAGGCAGATCTTCCGGAAAGACGTCTGATAACTCACATACTACCGGAATATCTTGGATCTCCGGTATGATGGCTTCATAAGTTCTGCCAAATGGTTTAGCTATAGTTGCTACAGGAATGGACAAGAGAATCTCTTCCTGGCCATAGCTCAACCTGATGGTTCTTAGATCAGTGTTGAGGATAGCTTTATGCTGGGCTAACCAATTCATGGCCAGAATTACATCTATATCTTGGCCTTTCAGGACAATCATATTTGTGGGAAAGTCCCGTTCAACTAATGTTACGGGCACATGGAATGCCACTTCTTTAGTGAATATTTGTCCCCCAGGCAAATGAATTATAAACCCTTCCCTTGATTCAATGTATGGAATGCAATATTTCTTCACAAACTTCTTGCTTATGAATGTATGTGAAGCACCAGAATCAAAGAGAATGACTGCAGGGTGATTGGCCATGAGAAACGTACCCATCATGATCGGCTCTCCCTCCGATGTCGTGGCCACTTGTGTATAATACATTCACCCAGTTTTCTTCATATTCATGCCTGTTGCATTATTGGTCGTGTTTCCCTTGCCTTGGCTGGAACTTCCCGGGTTCTGCTGATTATTGTATCTGTTCTGCTTTGGATATGGGCAGTCTTTGATGAAGTGTCAAGACTTCCCACAATTAAAGCAACTAGTAGATGAACTCGGGAGTGCAGGGAAATGAGTACCAGGGGCACTCGGCTGATTTGTTGAGGTGGAGGCAGTGGTAGGGTGGATGAATACAAGCTGTTTAAAGGGGTAGGAGGGTGGACGTGGTGAAGAACGGTTCTGATTAAAAGGTTGGATCACCAACCTTTGTCGCTTCTCAGGCCCCTGGTTGGACCTGTCACCTCCATAGCCCTTTGACTTGCCTAGGCCTGCATACTTGGCTTCAACTGCCAGCGCGGTGCTGACAGCCCTGCTGTAAGAGAGGTCGAGGCAGGTGACCATCTTTTGTTGTAGTCGGTCATTAAGGACCCTCATAAAAGATTTCATTTCTTCAGGTCAGTGTTGACCTGGTCAATGGCGTATTGGGACAAATGATTGAACTTGTTGAGATACTGTGTAACAGTATCTCCACCTTGTTTAAGCTTCATGAATTCTTCTTGCTTCATATAGAGCACTCCTTCTGGAATGTAGTGCTCCCGGAATGCGAGTTTAAATTCGTCCCAAGTAATTTGATGGCCGGTAGGCTGAATGGCTACGTAATTTCCCCACTAGGTGCTGGCATGTCCTCTTAACTGTTGTGCCGCGAATAACGACTTCTGGGTCTCTGTACATCTGAGGAGTCCAAACTTCTGTTCAATGACCCGAATCCATTCGTTCGCTTCAAGGGGATCTTCAGCCTTGACAAATAGTGGGGGACGTGTTTCCGAGAAGTCCAAATATGAAGTTTCGCGGGGTCCTTGCAGATAAGCTCTCTCATCTTGCTCCTGCAGTTGCTGTGACCAAGGCGACGATTGCCTCGGCCAGCGTGGGTGGAACCGACGGTGGATTTGGTGTATCTTCCTGGCCACGGGATGTTCCCGCGTCGTCATGTGCACGAGTTCGAGATGGCATCTGAAGCAAAGAAATATGTGGAAAATATCACATGCTGATACATACCATCATTTTACATTACACCAGAGGTAATGTTACAAACTCAATGTACAACATGACACCATTACCTATTTTACGTTAACATTATTTCTAAACTACACTACTACTAGAACTTATTATCCTTAGCAGCTTCGTCGTCGGGTGTAGGAGTCCATTCATCAGCCAGGTTCATTGAAGGAGGAGGCCTGAATAGGTCCAACTCCCCACCAAGTGCTTCTCCTGCTGTTCCAGAAGGTCCTGCTCCCATTCCAACGGGGTCAGCGGGTACGTTCGGGTGTAGTTGCGAATACAATACATGAACTTCTTCATGTAATGTATTGCAGTATACCTACAAGTTGTCGATGGCCGTGCTAAGCTCTACTACACGAGCACGAGCCTTCGTCTCCTTGTCCCAAGCAATGGAACGTGAATTAACCGCCTAATCGAGTGTCAAATCTCGTTCGGCAAGCTCGTCTTGCAGATGTCGAATGTTAGCCCTTAACTCATTTATGCGCTGACCATCTTCGACCCACACATTATTTCTGTGACGTAACTCCGTTCGAAGCTGCTCTACCTGAGCTTCTAGATCTCCAATGGGATCGTTGCTGCCGCTGCTACTGTCCTCATGTCTTGGAGCTAGTTGATGGCGAGGCACGCCAATCGGCCCAGTGGACTTGCGCACAGTTTTCCTTGTGCATGGTGGCATATCTCTAAAGGGGAAAATCATATTAATATAGTTTTTATTATGATGCATGCATAATTACAGAATCAAGCTTAGTTGATTCACAACCTTCTATACATTGCACTCTACTATCTTGCCTTACTACAAGTATTTTAGAAGGTAGTTAGATAAGAAGGAAAGAAATTTCTTAGGTAAGTCTTTTGAAAATTCTTTTTGAAAATGCCTCATAACATCTGCAGAGATGGGCTTCGCTCCGATACCAGCTGAAGCAGAACCTCCCAAGTTATTGGGCCCACATGCACCTGTCCTTGTCTCGAAGACCTCAGACGGCTATGCATGTGCACCAGATAACTTTACAATATCCGTCCGAGTGTCCCAAGGACCCCGGATAAACCACTTACAACCAGGACCACAAGATTAAGTAACACAAATCACACACCAACATCTTGTAGTGGAATTTTATTACCAAATTTTACAAGTTACAACAAGTTTACATTGTATTTATCGGAGTGGTTACAAAAGTGGTTCAAAGGAATAACTTTGAAATGTTATAAATTATTTGTGAGTTTGAAATATATGCTAACTCAAGGGACCATCCTCAATAAGAAGTATAGAAGGGTTACTTAGACTTATAAGAAGGCCGAGCCCACCGGCACTTAACACCATCATCAGCAGCACAAAACTATAACCTGAAAAACAACAAAGAATAAAACCCTGAGTACTAAATTACTGTGCAAGACTTACCCGACTAAAGAAAAGACTCTCAAGGGTATGCTGGCTAGAGGGATTCAAGGTATGGCTTATCAAGAATCAAAGACTCTGTTTTGCAGAAATGCTTACTAAAAGTCGATCCTTAAAAATCCATTTTGACTTGTCAGGTTAAGTAAAATTACCTGCATCTAGAGTTCTTTCTACCCTAGTTCAATCACTTGACATGCACTAGCCGTCTTTTATCATCCCATCAGTTCACTGGATTGCTACGTGTAAGTTAGTGACCAAGTCTTCATGTCCGAGAAGTAACGGCGAGCCAAATCGATTAATAGTCAGCTGAGGATCTCCAATCACACGACATATGTATCACTTAACCCTTGCATATGTCAACTCGCCACCGGGGTTCTTAAGACCAGATCAGGTTCATGCCAACCGAGAGCACAGATACACCACCGTCCAGCCTCTTGCCACGGAGGGTACATGCTACTCTCGCCATCTCTCCACTCCCATTGCGTGTTGTCTTATTCTGGTATTAGCCTGCCCGAGGCAAAGCTTACCCATGATGAGGCATGTGACCAGTTAAAGGGTCCTCGATCAGCAAGCCTACATCGAGAAGGTCCTTAATTGACTCAGACGGAGACACTACACCGAGACTTCCTCCTCGTGCAAGTCACCCGCCCGGTCTTAGCTTTATCATTTCAAATCCAATGTTTGGTACTTGGCAGAGGTACATCTTTTCCGATGTTGAACCCATCATGGCCATGATGGATCCACCATCAAGTTTTATTTTTGAAAACATCCCACCCACTTGAAGCATCATCTTTTGTCAAAACAAAACATTTTGTTTTCTAGAGCAAGGCTAAGCATCAGAAAAACCTTTTTGTAAAACAGGGGATCAAAGGAAGGTAATCAAATTCTCAAGGAAGGAAAATGCAGCAACTTGTTTAGCACACAACTCCTATCACCTAGTGCATCAAGCAAGTGAGAAAGATTTTAAAAGTAGCAAGGAGGTGGCAAATGCACCGGGGCTTGCCTTGTGTTATGGGTGAGTTAGGCTCTGCTCCACAGATGTCAAAATAAAACAATTCCCAGCCTGAGGTTCTTCTGGTGGTGGTGTAGTCCTTACTTCTTCAACTTCTATCTCTTCTTTGTTTTCTATACATAGCCATATATAATCATGAATGCTTGTGTAATGCTTATGAAAATGCAAAGATAATAAAAGTATATTATCTTAGGTCTTGAATATAATTTTCTTTCATGGATCTCTGGGAAATTAGGGTTTTTGGAGTCTATAATGAAGTTCATAGGGCAAGACACTAGGGTTTTGGGTTCTAGGTACCAAACATGGTCCAAATCATACCAAACTTTACCCAAGGCTTCTAAATATTATTTTAAGCTCACCAAAAAGTTTAGTGATTTTTGGGATCATTAATTAATTTCTAAATGTGACACCCCAGTGTCACCTAGGGCTTTTCTCAGTGCTAACCCAAGAACCATCATTTCATGTAAGCCAAGTTGAGCATGAGGCCCCAAATCAACTTAAGAATAAAAGATCCGCTAAGTTTATATCTAAAGAATCATGTTCAAAACAAATGAGATTTTCAAAAGAGGGAAAAATGTTGAAACCCTAATACCAACCCTAATTAAGCTATTTAAGTAGAAATTAAGAAAAGTGATGAAAGACCATGAAAAACATGAAATCATGGCTTAGACCAATTATAAACATTGAAATACACTAAATAAGCTACAATAAAGATTATGAAAGCTTGGCCAAAATAGTTTATTAAAAACTCCAAACAAGCCATTCAAGTGGAGGTTCAATGGGGAAATCTAAAATTCAGATTTCTGAAATTTCAGCCCTTGGACCAAAACCGAGCACGTTCACCTTGATCCTTAACTCAAATCTTAATGCTCCCATTGACAAAATCGTGTCTAACTAACCCCGCTGTCACATGCTAGAAGATGGCATCGGGACGCGAGCCCTAGACACGACAAAACCAGAGATTTGCCTTGGGCTCGGGCTGAGAGACAAACTAGACTTCGGAGCTCCAAATCTTTGAAACCAGTAGGCCAAATCCTATGACCCCCAAACCAAGGCGAGAGTAGGCTCGGATGAATGACCACACGCGCCAGAACTCAGGCAGAATGAACGCGCACACATGTTCGACCCTGGTCGGCACGCCGGCGTTCGCCCAACCCGCACATGTGCTTGCCCTAGCGTCCGGTCAAGTCTGTTGCGTGCCCTCGCCCTCGGTCGTGCTCGTCCGTGCATTTAAAGCCTCCCCGGGCACACCTCACCTCACCCCGTGCTCACCCTCGTTGGCCAGACGCCCCTCCTTAGCTCTGGCGAGCCTTTCCTCAGCCCGCCACCACTGCCCGAGCCTCGGCCACCATGGCCAGCTCCCTCTAGTCGCTTCCAAGCCGCGCTAGCCACTTGGCTAGCTTCGCCAATAGTCTGTGAAGCTTTCCAAGTCCTCGGATCCGGCAGAACTTCACTGGAGGCCCGAGATCATCCTCGCCGGACTTCGGTCGCCCGCCGCCACGCGTAGACCGAGCAATCTGGTGAGTCATTCTCCGATTCCTCGCACAAACTCCTTCCTTGATCTCTGGTGAAGCTCACTGTCCCATTTGATTGAACAATTGTGCCCTGGTTAGGCTGGACTCCTCGCCGCCGACGAGCTCCCCCGCCTGCGCACGTGGACCGGCCGACTCCGACCATCCTCGACGGTGTCCCGCACATCGCCGTGACCCTCAGGACCTCCCCTACACCCTTGACCACCTCACCAGAGCAGTCTCGCCGTCGGTAAGCCCCTCCACCCTTTCTTTCTCCACGGCCACTGTTCCATTAGGGAAGGACCGCGGGTTCGATTTCTAGAAACCCTAGGCGGTTTTCTGCAGAGTCATAGACTCATGTGAATAGTGCATTGGGTACCTTTCTGTAATTCACTTAAGATCTTTTGCAAAGGACCCTAGCGCAAAACTGTTTTTCCTTTATCCATTTCTATTTAACCTTTTTAAATTCAGCAGAAAACTTAGAGAATTTATATCTTGAGTTGTATTCAACCAAATTTAACCAAACCAATTTTGCTGGATTCAAAATATTATGGACTATCAATTAAAAATACTGAACACCATGCTTTCTATTTTAAATTTTAGAGTTTGAAATTGATTTAGGAAAATGACCAAACCTTATTAAATTAAGGAAAATTAGTTATGCTTTTGTGCTGAACTTAAGAAAATTTGTAGATGTTCAAACCCTATTTAGACACTGTTTAAAAGTAGTGAGCACCCCAGTATTGAAGATTTAAGAAGGGATATCTATTAAAGGCCATTTTGCCCAAAACTTAAGAAAATCAGAAAAGCATTAGAAAATAATGAACAGCGAATGCAATTATTTTTCCTAGTCTACTTAAGTAATAGAGAACCTAGGAAAAATAAATGGACCCCTAGTCTAGAAGAGATTCAAAGTGAAATGTTTTATTAAGCACTAACCAAACTAGAAACAAAATTATTAGAATTATGCAAACAATTTCAAAATTGTTAATAAAAATCGAGTGGACTTGTAACCACTAAGACACCACTACAAAAATGATAAACACCTCAGTCCATCATTTTAAGTAGGGTGTACAAATAGAACTTGATATTAAGTCATATTTTAATTAAATCATAAGTAAGCCAAAAAGTGTGCAACAGTGGGCAAATAAATTTTTACTAGATCAATAAAGAAATAGGCCACCAGAGAAAAATGCAAAACCCAATTGAAAACCGCAAAATAATACCCATTGCCAATACTTCATGAAAAAGGCCATTTAATCCAAATAATTCCTACCACTCTTCCCTTAAGCAAAAAGCTACCAAACTTCAGAATGATTGCTCTTGCACAAAGAGGAAGATAGGAAAAATTGGAAATCTGTTGTTTGATATTTTTCAAGTATAGTGGTAGTAGAAAGAACCCCTTTGTCTAGAAACTTTAGAAACTCATAGCAAAATAACTAATAAGTATTAATGGCTAAAACTTGGTGTTGGGGGCCTTCGTCCTCCGAAGGTCCTCAAAAACATGATTTGACAATGTTTTCCAAGTGGATTATGTGAACAGGTATCTTCAGACTCAGAATTATGAACATGAAGTACGGTCAGGATGAAGCCTGAACCAGACGAAGGACGAGCTGATTACCAAGCTCCACGAAGGATGGTGCACAGCCGAAGCTGTGCGCGGGGAAGCTTCGTCGCGATAGCAGAGAGGGGAACCGACTTAAAGATGAAAAGACTACGTGGGCCTTGACAGATTTCCATAAGTCATTGACAAATGTAATGGACATGGATGTAATTTTACGTGGGCTGCGTCCCGCGTCTATAAATAGATGAACAGTACTCCCGTACTGTTCACGCTGACTTGGCATTTGCTTTTGCGTCACGCTTGTACTTTTTATCTTCTCTGAGGACCGAAGCATTTGAGAACAAGTCCCCAACACTTGGTACAAGGTCATGTTATAACATCTAGATGTCAGCAAAAATATGTCTTAGAAAATAACCCTCTATTAAAAAGGAGTTGTAGTTCAAAACACCCCCTCTGCCCTAATATTTGATAATTTTATCCAGAGAGAACCCCTCACTTTTTAAGCCCCAAATTTTGATATAGAGAATTATACACCAGTAGGAAGCCACTATAATGTTTGCAGAATTTTTGGAAATTTATTAAGCCACTTGTAGTGCAAACCCACCTTAAAAGCATAAAGGAAATAGAAGAGAAAAAGGGAGAATAAAAAATATCACTCTAATGATTCAGCTAGAAACCTTAATAAAACTCTCACTAAGACATTAAAGGGAAATCAGTAAGACACCAAAATGGAATTACCACTTAGTTAACTAAGCTTGACCCTAAATTGCTAAGTATACCCCAAGAATCTTCAAGTAGCAAGATTAAGCCCTACCTTATTAAAGTGATCATTCACTATCCAAATTTAATTGCTAAATTGCATATCATACCATGCATATATCTTACTCATTGCATTCATTAGATTGCAATCTCGCTGACGGAGAGTACGTGCTCATCCCCGAGCAAGGAGCTGTCCACGAGGAAGACCAGGAGCAAGCTTCCGAGACTGCCATCGAGGATCTCCCCACAGCCCCAGCTATTGAAGGCAAGCCCCGGTTTTATGCATAACAGTATCTATATATGCTACTTTACTACACTTAATGTTTGTAGGATTGTAATGTGCACTTAAGTGTAGGAGTTGCTTGAAACCTCTAGTTGCATGAACTTAGGATTCCTTTTTGAGATGGATACTAGTATGCTAGGTCGAGTAGCTGCATTGCTAATCAGGATCTCGGTAGAAGTCGAGTGATTTTTCTAGCACTCGCGTGAGGTCAGGAATTGATTGTATTCATCTTAATAATGGGATATATGTTAGTCTATGGACTTGGATCCTAGGAGGATGCCTTGTTCATGAGACGGGAAAAAGGAATTAAGGATTAATGCGTGGATACCTGAGTCAAGCTTTTGAATGTACTAAGCACATGTCGGGAAATATGGTAAGTGGACTTTATCCCTCACGCGACCTGAGACTGGGTCTCCCATGGTACCTATGGTGGGTACAAGTGCGGTCACTGCACGGCGGCAACCGGGGTCAGTGGAGCATTGTATGCCAAGGCGGTGAGGCCTGGACGCGAACGGGGAATCGATGGGGACGGTTGACATGTGTGGGGACGGAGTGCCCTAGCATGTCGTGTGTTTAGGTTTACCTTGCAAGGTTAAAATTCGATTCGAATCATCTGCTTCTCGCAGCTAATGAGACTACTTGACCCCTTGTACTACATCGAGTAAGAAGTGAAATGAGGTTACATGAGATAACTTGTTGTATGTACAAAATGCTTGCTACCATGTATGCTTAGAAGGAGCAAACGTTGTTAAGATAATAATGCTAGAAATTGAAAAGCTAAAATTTGATTTTAGATACAGCTAGTGCTTTTGGCAAACCAAACCCCTCAGCCAAACAGCTGCATGGTCTAGAGGTAGAGGAGTAGATTCCTCACACTGGGTAAGTCTAGCTGAGTATTAGTATACTCAGCCTTGCTTGTGGCATAATTTTTGCTGGTACTCTTCAGGATATGGTTGATGGTGTGACTTGGCCTACCACCCTGCCACCGGGTTGGACGGTCGAGTGGGATGCTGCTCCGACAGGAGAGGAGCAGGAGGAGTAGTGGGCTAGGCCTTGCCCATTTCCTCGCTACCGACGATATTGATTATCCGTTGCATCTTATTTTGTGAACTTTTACCAGCCACTTGAAAAACTCCGATTTATGTAATAATTCAGTACTTTAATTCGACGTTTTTCTATTTTTTTTGTATTTCTTCTGTGACTCACCTTCGAGTGAGTATGTGGTATTTGATCCTGGTTAAGAGGCTTTTACCAGACTAGATCTGAGGGACTGACGGGTTATTCCGACTTAAGTGTGTTACGGCCCCTGAGGCGTGACTTAGGCACTTAAGCTGGAATAATTCGGGCGGTTCTGCCACAGCTGGTATCGGAGCAAATACCGCCACAGAAAAGGACAATAAATCATGAATACCAATTTTCAAAATCTAAAACTTGCTTAGAAACTGATAAGAATCGTTAGGACTAGACCACTAGACCTAGGACGAAAGGCCTTTGGGATAGTGGGAGAAATAGGTGGCTAATTAAGTAGCCCTGTAGGCCAGTATGTAGATTTTTAAACGATGCCCTAGGACCACCCTTTATTTTCAGCATGCATGCATTATACAATGAAAAGGATTAAGAACTAAATAAGTAAAATTTGAGCTAACCCGCTTCCTTTTTAACCACCTAGGCTCTTTTATTTCTTCCTTCCACCATAATCTTTACCTCTGATACCCTTCCGCATATGACTTCACCCACCCCCGCTAGTGGACGAGACACTCTTTCAGCTCTGACTTCCTTTCTCACGACGGCTTTCCTTCCATCTTGTGGGAAGTGCTTAACTCCGCCTGTTACCCTACATCCCCTTTGTACACGGTGCAGTTATACGAGGAGCATTGGGTACCTCGTTGCCGAGTCTGGCTGACTTTGGAGGCTCATCCCCTTCAGCCGGGTTGGCGTTCTCTTGACTCCGAGACGATTGGATTCAGGGCGGACGACACCACTAAAGCGGCAGCCATGAAGACTCTAACAACTTTCTATGGCTACCATCCCTTGGAGATGGTGATGCACCCCTTGGGACTCTTCCCTGCTGAGAAGAAGGATGACCCCATGTGGTGTAACTGTTTGAGCCATGTGAAAGATGTGTGGGCAATGTATCCTGACTTGGTTGGGAGGGTCACTGTTCAGTGCATGAGTGCGCTGTACTGCCTTCAGGCCCTGTAGAGCGACACTATGGCACATCTTGCTAACATCGCTCAAACCACCAAGCTCACCCTCGACAGCCGAGAAGACTTTGTGGTCGACTTGTCCTCCGAGTTGGTGGAGAAGGATCTACAGGTGTAAAGGTTGAGCCAGCACATTACCACGTTGGAGCAGCAGGTGGAGATCCGAGACAACACTATTGATGTCTTGGAGAACCAGCTCCACGATGTGCAGCGGGAACTCGAAGAGGCTAATGACCACCTGGACATGCACCACATAGAGATGGAGGCCAATGAGGCCGGAAGCGAGGGAGAAGAGGCTCCTGAGGAGATTGGACCAGTCCCTGGTGCCAATGGGACTACCTTCGTGATGCCCCCTTCACCCGCATTCAGTGTCGCTTCCACCGCTCATGGTTGATCAGCACTTGACATTTTAGGCGGATACAAACCCCCGTGAGCTTAGTAATGACAGATTTTGGACTAGGCTTACGGGTACTTTCCCCTAATTGATGTAACCCTTATGAACTTTTGAGATCTATGGGATGTTTGTAACCATGTTATCTTCATTCGAACCTAATATTATGATTATGGCAATTTTCCTTCCATACGAGATAATAGCATGTCGTTCGAAATTATGAGTTGGGATAACAATGGCGACAATCTCTGTTTTTAGATGGCAGTTAGGCTGCGTCGCGGGCATAACGAGCAAGTTCCCCCACCACCACCTCCAGCTCCCACAGTGTAGGAGCTGATGGCCCAGCAGAATGAGATTCTACGACTGCTCTTGCAGCGCTAGCCCCACCCTCAACAGTATGGTGGAGGCCAGTAACAGCGACCTCCAGCAGCGGCAATGTAACACCCCTGGTGTTACTGTTACTAAAACTTGAGCATAACATCATGAGCATCAGCATTTCATGTGTTTGACACACCAAGAATGCATTCACTAGGCAAAATTTTCAAACAAGTTGTATTGTTATGGTATTTTGCAAATAAAACCCTAGTGTAGGATATTAACCCTAAACATGGTTCTGAAGGGTAAAACAAAATCCAAATAGGGAAAACCCTAAAGTTTAAGTAAAATAGTCCTAAAATGTTACTAGGAATGGACCTAAGTTACATTCACACCCTTGAAATACCAAAAACCCTAATAAGGACCCTGGAAAACCCTAAACCTAAACCCTAGGGGGTTAAGTGCAAAATCAGTGCACTTTTGGACTAAAGTGTAAAAACTATGATGTTAAGGCATATAAAGTTATTTGGTTCACAATCATGAAGATTTACAAGCTAAACCCTGAATTTTGGACTTATTTGCAAAAAGACCACATGGGTGTTCTATGGCTAAGTCTGAAAATTCAGTGATGTGTGCTCAACTTTGGAGCTCTATAACTTTCAAATTCCAAGGTTTTTGCCCTAGGTCACCACATCAAATTTGTAGACCTATCAAAGGAGAACAATTTTGCTTAAGAGTGTAAGCAAGGTTGTTATGAAGAATTTGGAGATAATTAAACCTAAAGTCTGGTTGTCAGGTTGTTAAAGTCTGAGTTTCAGACTGACAATGCAGCTACAGAGACTTTGGGCACGAATTCAAGCTTGATTTAATAGGAATTTGGATATGCTACTATGGCAAAATTGTAGCTGGATCCTTGGTCTACAACTTTGCTACAAAGCTTTAGGTAGGTTGCCATGGAAATTTGAGATAAAATTGAGCCCAAACTTCGACTGTCAGGTGCGATGAAAGGAACTCGCGATGGTACAGTAACCAGAAATGGATCAGACCGCTAGCGCAGAAATCTCACCGCCGACGATCTCTCTGCTGCGATTCGTGCCGCCGCTGTCTCGATTCGTGTTCAGCAAGGAACGGATAACTCCAGGGATGGATAACTCGTACGTGGCGCCATCTCCCGAGTCCAGCCGGAGTCTTCACCAGCGGCCACCGTAACCAGTAACTTTTGCCGCGGTGTCAGCCATGCCGCGATCTCCCTCACTGTGACTCCGACCGACGTGGTAGGCATGCGTTAGCAAAGCTATCCGTGGCCGGAGATCGTCGGCCGGGTCACCGTGGCTATAAATAGCACGGTGGTCCATGGCGAGGTATGAACATCTCACGCACAGTGAGTTGAATCGAAGCCAAATTCGTGCTGCCTCTACCCCCTCCTCCCAAATTGATTGAGCACGGTAAAACTAGAGTCCCTTGCGGCCGTATAGCCCCAAGCTCCGCCCTCAATTTCAACCGAGCAAGCCGCAATGCCGTTTTCCCCCAAATCGGTTCATCACACCGCGAAGAACATCTCGCCGCGGCCAGCGCAATTTCAGTTAGTTCATGCCATATGCTCCCTTGTTTAAGCATTCTCATATGTCTGTGATGCTCGCTGACCCAACCAATTGAACTAGGAACCCACTGATCATTGGGAACATGAGCAATTGTCCACATCATCCATTGTCCTCGTGGGTAGAGCTAGATAGATCATCAATCGTGAAATTAAGTTGGGGGAAACACTGGTTAGTGCGTGAATTCAGTTTTGGCAGAAGTAAGCACCAGTCTTTGCCCCGTTTGGCCGGTCTAGGAGCTCGCCGGAGCTCTGCCGCACCGCTCACCGTCTGGGACCTCGGCGTGTGAAGGAATAGAACTCAGAGGGTCTTTTTAGAAACCGTCAGTGACTCATCTAAATAGTGCTTCGGTTTCGCTTCCAGTTATTCAGTAAGCCGAGGGCCTTTCTGCAAGGATCACAGCGCGGGAGCGGGCGCGCGCGATTTCCCCTGGACTTGGGCCGCTTGGATTTGATTCGGCCCAACACTGTTTCAGCTTTCCCCTTTTCTTTTTCAGTAAAACTTTGGAAATATGTAGAAAATTGTAGAAAAATGATAAAAATGTCAAACCAATTTTCCTAGATTCCTAATTTTCCATAGTATTTTATAAAAATAGTTTTAGGAATTTTAGGTCAAATAAGGAATTTTGGATCATTTAAAATAACCTAAAACCCTATTTCTGGATTTTTAGAAATTAGATAGTAATTCCAAAAATCCCCATACTTTTTAGAGAAACTTTAAACATTATTTAGAAGCTTTGGGTAGAGTTTGGTTTGAATTGGACCTTGTTTGATACCTAGAACCTAAAACCCTACACCTTGCCCTTTGAATTCCTTTACTGACTCGGGAAACCCTAGTTTCCCGGAAAACCATGAAGGAAAGATGTACTCAAGATTTAGATAATAAACTCTTATTATATTTGCACTCTCATGAGCATTACATGGCATTCATTCTTATATATATGATTATATTTAGAAAACAAGGAAGAAGTTGAAGTAGAAGAAGAGAAGACTTCACCACCACCACCTGCGGAACATCAGGAAGGAAATTGTTTTTACTTTGACATCTGCGGATCCGAGCCTGACTCACCTATAAACGAAGGCAAGGCCCCTATGCATTTGCCACCTCCTTGTGTTTTAAAAATCTTTTTCACTTGCTTGATGCATTTGGTGATAGGAGTTGATTGCTAAAACAATTCATGCATTACCTTCCTTGAATTTGATTACCTTCCTTGAAATCCCTGTTTTACAAAAGATTTTGATGCTTAGCCTTGCTTTAGAAAAACAAAATGTTTTGTTTTTACAAAAGATGATGTGGCAAAAGAGGGTGGGATGTTTTCGAAAATAAAACTTGATGGTGGATCCATCATGGCCATGATGGGTTCAACATCGAAAAAGATATACCTCTGCCAGGTACCAAACTTTGGGTTTGAAATAATTAAGTTGAGACCGGGCGGGTGACTTGCACGAGAAAGGAGTCTCGGTGTAGTGTCTCCGTGTGAGTCGAATAAGGACCGTCTCGATGTAGGCTTGATGACCGAGGACCCTTTAACTAGTCACATGCCTCGTCATGGGTAAGCTTTGCCTCAGGCAGACTAATACCAGAATAAGATAACACGCAATGGGCGTGGAGAGATGGCGAGAGTAGCGTGTACCCTCCATGGCAAGAGGCTGGAGGGTGGTGTATCTGTGCTCTCGGTTGGCGTGAACCTGATCTGGTCTTAAGAACCCCGGTGGCGAGTTGACATATGCAAGGGTTAAGTTCTACATATGTCGTGTGATTGGAGATCCTCAGCTGAGTATAATCGATTCGGGTCACCGTACCTTCGCGGTTATGAAGACTTGGTCACTGCCCTATACGTAGAACTCCAGTAAAGATGAAGGGATTGTTAAGAAATTGGCTAGTGCAGGTCAAGTGATTGAACTAGGGTAGAAAGAACTCTAGTTACAGGTAATTTTACTTAACTTGACAAATAAAACTAGATTTTTAAGGATCCACTTTTAGTAAGCATTTCTGCAAAATAGAGTCTTCGATTATTGAGAAACCTTACCTTGACTCCCTTATAACCAGCATACCCTTGAGAGTCTTTTCTTTAGTCGGGTAAGACTTGCTGAGTAATTCCATACTAAGGTTTTTATTCCCCGTTGTTTTTAGGTGAGGACGCAACCAACTTTTGTTGCTTCTGTTCTAACGTGGTATCGAAGGAAGAACACCAGGAGTAAAGTGCGGGAGGAAAGGATCCTCCATAAAACTTTTGTTAAAAACTTATCGGGAGGGGTTTTTGCCTCCCTTGGTGTGTAATAATAATACTCTGCACTCGTGTGTTATATTCTGGTCTGTAAATCTTAAAACTCAGTCTTATATTTTAAAGATAAGTTATTGTAAGTGTTTTCGCTTTTCCGTATCTCCGATGATTTGTAATGTCTGCAATACGGGTAAAACGCTCTTGGGAAGATAAGAAAAGCAGATACCGAACTTGTCAAGTGATTCAGGGGCACCTACAGGGTTGTCTGAGGTCCGTTGGACAAGGACAACTGTAGGTGGTCCTAATGAGTTGGGAGGTTCTGTCACAGCTGGTATCGGAGCGAAGCCCATCTCTGCAGATATTATGAGGCATCTTCAATAGAATTTTCTAAAGACTTATCTAGAAAATTTCTTCCCTTCTTACCTAAGTATTTCTGAAGAGTTATCTTAAAGACCAGATAGTAAGAGTGCAATGTATAGAAGGTGTGAATCAACTAAGGTTGATTCTGTAATTACACATGCATCATGCTAAGAACTATGCTAATAAAAATTTTCCCCCTTAGAAAAATGCCGCCGCGCACGAGGAAGACTACGCGCAAGCATACTGGCCCAATTGGTGTGCCACGTCAACAACTCGCCCCAAGACACGAGGATAGCAGTAGAGGTAGTAATGATCCGATCGGGGATCTTGAAGCGCAAGTTAATCAGCTTCAAACAGAACTCCAACACGGGAATGACATATGGGTCGCGGATGGCGATAGAATCAATGAATTGAGAAGCAACATCCGCCGCCTGCAAGATCAGCTCGCAGATTGAGATCTAGCGCTCGATTGGGCGGTTGACTCTCGTTCGCTTGCTAGGGCTAAGGAGGCAAAAGCTCGAGCTTGAGTAGAAGAGCTTAGCTCAGCTATTGATAACCTGCAGGCTTATTGTAATACTCTACATGAAGAAGTTCATGTACTGTACTCACAATTGCACCCCAGTGTACCTGCGGATCCTGTCGGGACAGAAGCCGGACCTTCTAGAGTAACGGAAGAAGCACTTGGTGGTGAACTAGACCTTTTCAGGCCCCCTCCCTGTATGAAGTTGGTCGATGAGTGGTCTCCTACGCCCAACAGCGAGGCTACCAAGAGCGACAGGAAGCAGGAATAGTATAGTATAGAAGTAGTGCTATTGTATAATAGGTAGTATGTGAGTTCCCAGACGACTTTCCAGAAGATTTGCCTCGATTGCCACCAGAAAGAGATGTAGAGTTTGTAATTGAGTTGAAGCCCGGTACGACCCCTATTTCTAGAAGGTCGTACCGAATGCCTCCAAATGAGCTGGCAGAACATAAGACCCCATTGCAAGATCTACTTGAAAAAGGATTTATCCGGCCAAGCTCATCGCCATGGGGTTGTATCCAGCCATCTTTGTCAAGAAGAAGGATCAAACATTGCAGATGTGCGTGGATTATCGACCCCTTAATGAGGTCACTATCAAGAATAAATACCCTCTTCCGCGGATTGATATTTTATTTGATCAACTGACTAGAGCAAGGGTTTTCTATAAGATTAACCTTAGATCGGGCTATCCTCAGATCCGTATCAGGCCCGAGGATATACCTAAGACCGCATTCACTATGCGGTATGGATTATTTGAATATCTGGTTATATCTTTCGGACTGACGAATGCTCCTGCCCACTTCACATATCTGATGAACTCGGTATTCATGCCTGAGTTGGACAAGTTTGTGGTGGTCTTCATTGATGATATTTTAATATACTCCAAGAACGAAGAGGAGCATGCTCAACATTTATGGATCATATTAACGCACTTAAGGGAACATCAATTTTATGCTAAGTTCAGTAAATGCGCGTTCTGGCTGGAAGAAATTCAATTTCTAGGACATGTATTATCTCCCAAGGGGATTGCAGTAGATCCCAGCAAAGTCAAGGATATTTTGGAGTGGAAACCCCCAACCACTGTACATCAAGTCCGAAGTTTCCTTAGACTGGCTGGTTATTACTGCCGATTCATTTCGGATTTTTCTAAGCTTGTGAAACCAATCACAAGTTTATTGAAGAATGATACTAAATTCAATTGGTCTTCAAAGTGTAATGAAGCTTTTGAACAATTGAAAGTATTATTAACCACTGCTCCGGTATTGGCTCAACCGGATATTGAAAAACCCTTTGATGTGTATTGTGACGCATCAGGCAGTGGTCTCGGCTGTGTACTAATGCAAGAATGTCGAGTAATAGCTTATGCTTCAAGGCAGTTACGCCGGCATGAGGAACATTATCCAACTCATGACCTGGAGTTAGCTGCAGTGGTTCATGCTCTAAAAATATGGCATCACTATCTGCTGGGGAATGTCTGTCACATGTATACAGACCACAAAAGTTTGAAGTATATCTTTACCCAATCAGAGCTCAATATGAGACAAAGTAGATGGCTCGAGCTGATCAAGGATTATGAATTAGAGATCCATTATCACCCAGGCAAAGCTAATGTAGTGGCAGATGCACTCAGTCGCAAGGCCTCCTGCCATTGCCTAACTATGGGGACTTCTAACATTACATTATGCCAGGAGATGGAGAATCTGAACCTGGGAATGATTCAACATGGTACTTCAAATCACTTGAAGCTTGAGTCAGTCATCTTACAAAGAATAATTGACGCACAAAAGAATGACGAGGGTATGAAGCACATTCATGAGAAGATGAAGATGGAAGAGCTAACTGCTTCCAAAGAGATACTCAAGGTGTTGTATGGTTCAACAACTGCATAGTGGTACCTAAAAATGAAGAGGTCCGCCAGTAAATTCTAGATGAAGCACATCTTAGTCGCTATTCTATTCATCCCGGAAGCACTAAGATGTATCAAGATCTGAAACAACATTGTTGGTGGATGAAAATGAAGATCGAGATTGCACGCTATGTGGCTAGATGTCACACATGTAAACGTGTCAAGGCCATACACCTGAAAGCTGCTGGTCCGTTACAATCTTTACCTATCCCAACATGGAAATGGGAAGATATAAGCATGGACCGCAAAGGGGTATGATTCTATCTGGGTTATCATTGATCGGCTTACAAAGATCGCCCATTTTCTTCCAGTCAAAGTAAAGTACCCAGTAATCACATATGCGGAACTATATATTGCTCGCATTCTCAGTTTGCACGGTATTCCGAAGACTATAGTGTCGGATCGTGGACCCCAATTTGTATCCAAATTTTTGGAAGAACTTCACAAATTTTTGGGTTCTAAATTGTTCCATAGCTCGGCCTATCATCCACAGACCAGTGGGCAGACTGAGAGGGTAAATGACATACTTGAAGATATGTTGCGAGCATGTGTTCTGGAATTCCCACAAAAATGGGATGATTGTTTACCATTAGCGGAGTTCTCATATAATAATTGCTATCAAGAAAATATTAAGATGGCACCCTTCGAAGCTTTGTATGGACGACGATGTCGTACTCCGTTAAACTGGTCTAAACCAGGTGAAAGATACTTTTTCAGGCCTGATATGGTAAAAGAGACAGAAGAAAAAGTTCGAAGAATAATTCATAATTTGAAGAAAGCTCAAGCTCGTCAGAAAAGTTATGCAGACAAACGGTGAATGCCCTTATATTTTCTGGTGGGAGATTATGTCTATCTGAAAGTTTAACCAATGAAGGGCGTATCGCGTTTCGGGGTAAACGGGAAGCTTGCACCCCGGTACATTGGTCCATTCCCTATACATGAGCAATATGGGCCAGTAGCATACCGACTCCAATTACTCGAAACCTTGTCTGCAGTACATAATGTGTTTCACGTGTCTCAACTGAAGAAGTGTCTTCGGATTCCTTATCGAACAGTTGAAGTAACAGATGTTATCCTAGAGCCAGACTTGACATATTCAGAACACCCTATTCGAGTCTTGGATCAAAAGGACAGGATTACCTGAAGGAAAACTCTCAAGTTTTACAAGATACAGTGGAACCAACATTCCGAAGATGAGGCTACATGAGAACTCAAGACTTTTTAGACAAGAATTTCCTAGGCTTTTTAGCCTCATGTAATTTGTAAAGTGTGTATAGTTGCTGTAATAAAGGAGTAAATCCCAAACCACCCCTACTTTGTACCAGAAATAAGGAAATAAAAGAATGACGTGTTTCCTTTTCCATTACTTACCCTAGGACTTTTAATCTCGGGACGAGATTCTTTTATGGGGGGAAGGATGTAACACCCTTGGTGTTACTGCTACTAAAACTTGAGCATAACATCATGAGCATTAGCATTTCATGTGTTTGACACACCAAGAATGCATTCACTAGGCAAAATTTTCAAACAAGTTGTATTGTTATGGTATTTTGCAAATAAAACCCTAGTGTAGGACATTAACCCTAAACATGGTTCTGAAGGGTAAAACAAAATCCAAATAGGGAAAACCCTAAAGTTTAAGTAAAATAGTCCTAAAATGTTACTAGGAATGGACGTAAGTTACATTCACACCCTTGAAATACCAAAAATCCTAATAAGACCTGGAAAACCCTAAACCTAAACCCTAGGGGGTTAAGTGCAAAATCAGTGCACTTTTGGACTAAAGTGTAAAAACTATGATGTTAAGGCATATAAAGTCATTTGGTTCACAATCATGAAGATTTACAAGCTAAACCCTGAATTTTGGACTTATTTGCAAAAAGACCCCATGGGTGTTCTAAGGCTAAGTCTGAAAATTCAGTGATGTCTGCTCAACTTTAGAGCTCTATAACTTTCAAATTCCAAGGTTTTTGCCCTAGGTCACCACATCAAATTTGTAGACCTATCAAAGGAGAACAATTTTGCTTAAGAGTGTAAGCAAGGTTGTTATGAAGAATTTGGAGATAATTAAACCTAAAGTCTGGCTGTCAGGTTGTTAAAGTCTGAGTTTCAGACTGACAGTCCAACTACAGAGACTTTGGGCACGAATTCAAGCTTGATTTAATAGGAATTTGGCTATAGCTACTATGGCAAAATTGTAGCTGGATCCTTGGTCTACAACTTTGCTGCAAAGCTTTAGGTAGGTTGCCATGGAAATTTGAGAGAAAATTGAGCCCAAACTTCGACTGTCAGGTGTGCTAAAATGAACTCGCGATGGTATAGTAACCGGAAGTGGATCAGACCGCCAACGCAGAAATCTCACCGCCGACGATCTCTCCGCCGCTATTCGTGCCGTCGCCATCCCGATTCGTGTTCAGCGAGGAACGGATAACTCCGGGGATGGGTAACTCGTACGTGGCGCCATCTCCCGAGTCCAGCCGGAGTCTTCACCGGCGGCCACCGTAACCAGTAACTTTTGCCGTGGTGTCAGCCATGCCGCGATCTCCCTCATTGTGACTCCGACTGACGTGGTAGGCATGCGTTAGCAAAGCTATCCGTGGCCGGAGATCGTTGGTCGGGTCGTCGTGGCTATAAATAGCATGGTGGTTCACGACGAGGTATGAACATCGCACACACAGTGAGTTGAATCGAAGCCAAATTCGCGCTGCCTCTGCCCCCTCCTCCCAAATTGATTGAGCACGGTAAAACTAGAGTCCCTTGCGGCCGTATAGCCCCAAGCTCCGCTCTCAATTTCAACCAAGCACACCGCGACGCCGTTTTCCCCCAAATCGGTTCATCACACCCCGAAGAACATCTCACCGCGGCCAGCGCAATTTTGGTTAGTTCATGCCGTCTGCTCCCTTGTTTAAGCATTCTCATACGTCCGTGATGCTCGCCGACCCACCCAATTGAAATAGGAACTCACTGATCATTGGGAACGTGAGCAATTGTCTACATCATCTGCTGTCCTCGTGGGCAGAGCTAGATAGATCATCAATCGTGAAATTAAGTTGGGGGAAACACTGGTTAGTGCGTGAATTCGGTTTTGGCAGAAGTAAGGCACCAGTCTTTGCCCTGTTTGGCCAGTCCAGGAGCTCGCCGAAGCTCTGCCGCACCGCTCATCGTTTGGGACCTCGGCGTGTGAAGGAATAGAACTCAGAGGGTCTTTTTAGAAACCGTCAGTGACTCATCTAAATAGTGCATCGGTTCCACTTCCAGTTATTCAATAAGCCGAGGGCCTTTCTGCAAAGATCGCAGCGTGGGCGCGGGCGCGCGTGATTTCTCCTGGACTTGGGCTTCTTGGATTGGATTTGGCCCAACACTGTTTCATCTTTCCCCTTTTCTTTTTCTGTAAAACTTTGGAAATCTGTTGAAAATTGTAGAAAAATGATAAAAATGTCAAACCAATTTTCCTAGATTCCTAATTTGCCGTAGTATTTTATAAAAATAGTTTTAGGATTTTTAGGTCAAATAAGGAATTTTGGATCATTTAAAATAACCTAAAACCCTATTTCTGGATTTTTAGAAATTAGATAGTAATTCCAAAAATCCCCAAACTTTTTAGAGGAACTTTAAACATTATTTGGAAGCATTGGGTAGAGTTTGGTTTGAATTGGACCTTGTTTGATACCTAGAACCTAAAACCCTACCCCCTGCCCTTTGAATTCCTTTACTGACTCCGGAAACCCTAGCTTCCCGGAAAACTGTGAAGGAAAGTTGTACTCAAGATTTAGATAATAAACACTTATTATCTTTGCACTCTCATGAGCATTACGTGGCACTCAAGATTTAGAAAACGATGAAGAAGTTGAAGTAGAAGAAGAGAAGACTTCACCACCACCACCTGTGGAACATCAGGCACGAAATTGTTTTTACTTTGACATCTGCGGATCCGAGCCTGACTCACCTATAAACGAAGGCAAGCCCCGGTGCATTTGCCACCTCCTTGTGTTTTAAAAATCTTTTTCACTTGCTTGATGCATTAGGTGATAGGAGTTGATTGCTAAAACAAATCCTGCATTACCTTCCTTGAATTTGATTACCTTCCTTGAAATCCCTGTTTTACAAAAGATTTTGATGCTTAGCCTTGCTTTAGAAAAACAAAATGTTTTGTTTTTACAAAAGATGATGTGGCAAAAGTGGGTGGGATGTTTTCGAAAATAAAACTTGATGGTGGATCCATCATGGCCGTGATGGGTTCAACATCAGAAAAGATGTACCTCTGCTAGGTACCAAACTTTAGGTTTGAAATAATTAAGTTGAGACCGGGCGGGTGACTTGCACGAGAAAGGAGTCTCGGTGTAGTGTCTCCGTCTGAGTCGAGTAAGGACCGTCTCGATGTAGGCTTGATGACCGAGGACCCTTTAACTGGTCACATGCCTCGTCATGGGTAAGCTTTGCCTCGGGCAGACTAATACCAGAATAAGATAATACGCAATGGGCGTGGAGAGATGGCGAGAGTAGCGTGTACCCTCCGTGGCAAGAGGCTGGACGGTGGTGTATCTGTGCTCTCGGTTGGCGTGAACCTAATCTGGTCTTAAGAACCCCGGTGGCGAGTTGACATATGCAATGGTTAAGTGCTACATATGTCATGTGATTGGAGATCCTCTGCTGAGTATAATCGATTCAGATCGTTGTACCTTCGTGGTTATGAAGACTTGGTCACTGCCCTATACGTAGAACTCTAGTGAAGATGAAGGGATTGTTAAGAAATTGGCTAGTGCAGGTCAAGTGATTGAACTAGGGTAGAAAGAACTCTAGTTACAGGTAATTTTACTTAACTTGACAAATAAAACTGGATTTTTAAGGATCCACTTTTAGTATGCATTTCCACAAAACAGAGTCTTTGATTATTGAGAAACCTTACCTTGACTCCCTTATAACCAGCATACCCTTGAGAGTCTTTTCTTTAGTCAGGTAAGACTTGCTGAGTAATTCCATACTCAGGGTTTTATTCCCCGTTGTTTTTAGGTGAGGAAGCAACCAACTTTTGTTGCTTCTGTTCTAAGGTGGTACCAAAGGAAGAACACTAGGAGTAAAGCTACGGGAGGAAAGGATCCTCCATAATACTTTTGTTAAAAACTTATCGGGAGGGGTTTTTGCCTCCCTTGGTGTGTAATAATAATACTCTGCACTCGTGTGTTATATTCTGGTCTGTAAATCTTAAAACTCAGTCTTATATTTTAAAGATAAGTTATTGTAAGTGCTTCCGCTTTTCCGTATCTCTGATGATTTGTAATGTCTGCAAGACGAGTAAAACGCTCTTGGGAAGATAAGAAAAGCAGATACCAAACTTGTCAAGTGATTCAGGGGCACCTACAGGGTTGTCTGAGGTCCGTTGGACAAGGACAACTGTAGGTGGGCCTAATGACTTGGGAGGTTCCGTCACAGGCAACCTACCAGGAGTTCCTGAGCATGCAGCCACCCTTGTTCACCAAGGCAGAGGATCCGTTGGACGTCGACGTGTGGCTCCGCGTCGTTGGGTCCAAGTTTCCCCTCCTCACGGGAGACAGCCCCGATGATACCAGGGCTTGCTTCGCTGCGCAGCAGCTTCGTGGCCCTGTTCGGACTTGGTGGGACCACTTCCGTGCTATGCTCCCTGCTGATCATGAAGTGTCTTGGGAGGAATTCAAGACTGCTTTCAGAGGGCACCACATCCCAGTTGGAATTCTTGATCGCAAGCTAAATGAGTTTCTGGCACTTAATCAAGGAACCCGCACGGTATTGCAGTATGCTCAGGCCTTCAACGACCTGTGCCAGTATGCAGGTTATCATGCTGATTCTGACGAGAAGAAGAGAGACCGCTTCCATAGGGGTCTCAACACCAAGCTACGGGAACGTCTCAACACTGTCCGGGCCGATAGCTTCAATGAGTTGGTCAACCTGGTCATCTCCCAGGAGGATTGTATTGTAGCTCACCGGGCAGAGAAGAAGAGAAAGGCACCAATGGTAGAACCATCCGCTCAGGCCCAGAGATTCAGGATTATTTCTCACAACCAGGGCAGGGGATTTCAGCAGCAGGCAGGCAGCTGGGTGATCAGGACACCTCAGCAGCAGCAGCCGACATCCACTCGTTTTCTTGCTCCTGCTCCAAGGAACAATCAGCCTCCGCAGCAGCAGCAGTTCCGCCAGGGCAATGGGAACAAGTGCTTCACTTGTGCCAATGTGGGCCACTATGCCAAGAATTTCCCAAGAAATCAGCAAAGGCAGATGCCAGCACCAAATAAAGACAAGGGAAGAAAGCAGAAGGAACAAGTCAGGCAAGGGAAGCTCAACTTCACTACTCTGGAGGAATTACCTAAGGGAGCCCCCATCATGACTGGTATCTTTCAGTTTATAATCAACCTGCTTTAATCCTATTTGATTCTTGTGCATCTCATAGTTCATTAGCCAAAAGTTGAGTGCTAAATGTCAACTGCCTTTCTATCACACAAAAGGGTCATTTATGATAGCCACACCTGGGGGTAAAATTGCGACTAATCAATTAAACCAAAGTGTGCCTATTCAACTGGGAAGCCATATTATCAAAACCACCCTTCTTGTTTTGGGTTTGGAAAATGTGGATGTTATTCTAAGAGCTAACTGGATGACCCTACACCAAGTAGAGCTTGATGTAGCCAACCGCATCGTGGAAATCAATTCCCCGATCTGTGGGAGTTTCACCCTTGTTTCTGCCCAGTCAAGATTCTACTCAGTCATGTGCTTTTGCTGTGACAGAGTTACCCCTAAAGAAGATTCCAGTGGTCTGTGAGTATGCAGATGTCTTTCCTGATGAACTGCCAGGAATGCCACCAGACCGGGATATTGAATTCGCCATCGAGTTGCAACTGGGAACGACACCTATTTCCAAGAGGCCTTACCGGATGCCACCCGCTGAGTTGGCAGAATTGAAGAAGCAATTGCAAGAATTGCTGGACTAAGGTTTTATCCGCTCAAGTACTTCGCCTTGGGGATGTCCAGCCTTGTTTGTAAAGAAGAAAGATGAAAGCTTGAGGCTGTGTATAGATTGCCGCCCACTTAATGCGGTGACTATCAAGAACAAGTATCCTTTGCCTTGTATTGATGTTCTTTTCGATCAGTTGGTCGGAGCCAAAGTGTTTTCCAAGATAGACCTTCGCTCCGGCTACCATCAGATCAAGATACGAGCAAGCAATATTCCAAAGACAGACTTCTCGACTAGATATGAGCTATATGAATTCTTGGTGATGTCTTTTGGGCTGACTAATGCACCAGCATATTTCATGTATCTGATGAATTCTGTTTTCAAGCCTGAACTGGACAAGTTCGTAGTGGTTTTCATCGATGATATCTTGGTGTACTCGAAGAACAAAGAAGAACATGTAGTGCTTCAACGTCTGCTTCAACGTCTGTTTTCATGTCGAGCATTTGCATGTAGTGCTTCAACGTCTGCGAGAGCACCATCTTTATGCCAAATTGTCAAAATGTGATTTTTGGCTAAAGGAGATCAAATCCTTGGGTCACACTATCTCTCAGGCAGGTATAGCTATTGAGCCTGATAAGGTGCAAGAGGTGATGAACTGGAAGCCATCAACAACTGTCCGTCAGATTCGAAGTTTTCTAGGATTAGCTGGTTATTACCGAAGATTCATTCCGGATTTCTCTCGAATTGCGAAGCCCATAACTAGGCTGTTGAAGAAAGAATCCAAGCTTGTTTGGGGTCAGAAGTGTGAAGATGCCTTTCATGCATTATGGCAACATCTGACCACAGCACCAGTGTTAGCGCAACCCGATAGCAGCAAGCCATTTGATGTGTATTGTGATGCCTCTGGCACTGGACTAGGTTGTGTCTTGATGCAAGACAACCGAGTCATTACTTACGCCTCAAGAGCACTTAGGCCTCATGAGCAAAATTATCCCACTCATGACCTGGAATTGGCAGTTGTGGTTCATGCATTAAAAATGTGGAGGCACTATTTGATGGGAACCCACTGCAACATCTTCACTGATCATAAGAGCCTTAAGTATATCTTTACTCAGGCTGATCTCAACATGAGGCTGAGAAGATGGCTAGAGCTGATCAAGGACTATGACCTGGAGGTACATTATCACCCAGGGAAGGCCAATGTGGTAGCAGATGCCTTGAATCGGAAGTTGCAATGCAACTGTATTATGATGGATTCTCGCATTGACACCTTGTGTGATGAGTTGAGCAAGATGAAGATTGAAGTAATTCCTTCTGGTGCTTTGTCTCACATTTCCATTGACCCAGTTTTGCAAGACCAGATCATCAAGGCCCAGCTCCGTGACAAGGGAGTGTAGATTATTAAGGAGAATCTCCATCAGAAGACCGAGAAGTATAAATGTTTCCGCCAAGATGGAAAGAGTATATTATGGTTTGAAAGCAGATTGGTGGTTCCTGAAAACAAGGATCTCAAGAAGAAAAATCTTGGACGAGGCCCATCTCACCAAATTCTCCATGCATCCAGGGAGCACCAAAATGTACCATGATCTAAAGCCCTTGTATTGGTGGACCAGAATGAAGAGGGAGATAGCCCAATATGTATCGAAATGTGACACCTGTCAGAGGATAAAGGCAAGCCACTTGAAATCAGCTAGAGCTTTGCAACCCCTATCTATACCTTCATGGAAATGTGATGACATTAGCATGGATTTCATTGTGGGTCTGCCCAACACCTCTCGTCATCATGATTCGATTTGGGTTATTGTGGACCGACTGACGAAAGTGGCACATTTTCTCCCAGTGCACACCACTGATAAGGCTCAAAAGTATGCAGAGTTGTACATTGACCGGATCGTGTGTTTGCACGGATTGTCTCGGACCATTGTTTCTGACCGAGGAGCCCAATTTGTTGCCAGATTTTGGGAACAACTTCAGGAGTCTTTGGGAACCAAGCTAATCAGAAGTTCAGCTTACCACCCACAGACTAATGGTCACACTGAGAGGGTAAATCAAATTCTTGAAGATATGCTGAGGGCTTGTGCAATGGATTGTGGCAAGAACTAGGATAAGCACCTCTCCTTGGCAGAGTTTGCTTATAACAACAGTTATCAATCCAGCCTAAAGATGGCACCCTTCGAAGCTCTCTATGGAAGAAGGTGTAGAACACCACTCAATTGGTCTCAGCCTGGGGAAAGATAAGTTTTCGGACCTGACATAGTGATTGAAGCCGAAAGGAAGGTCAAACTAATCAGGAAGAATCTAGAAGCTGCTCAGGCCAGGCAAAAGAGTTACCATGATAAGAGAAGGAAACCTCTCCAGTTTGAGGTGGGAGATTTCGTATATCTGAAGGTATCACCCACCAAGGGAGTTTGAAGATTCGGGATCACAGGCAAGTTAGCCCCTCGTTACATTGGACCTTATGAGATCATAGAAGCATGTGGACCCATGGCATACAAATTGAAGTTACCTCCAAAAATGTCTGCCATCCACAATGTGTTCCATGTATCCCAGCTGAAGAAGTGTGTTCGATTGACGATCGAGATCGTAGCAGAACCAGAATTGGAGATAGAGCCAGATATATCGTACCAAGAGTACCCTTCCAAGGTTCTAGATTGCAAAGAAAGATCAACTTGGGCTAAATCGATCAAAATGTATAAGATCCAATGGATTAATCACTCAGAGGAAGAGGCTACTTGGGAGACCGAGGAATTCTTGAGTTCCAACTTCCCCGATTGCCTACCTAAGGAAATTGGTACGTGATCATGCCCAACCCCTCTTCCTGCCCTTCGAATCTAAATTTTAGAAGTATGATCTTAAATCAGAATGAAGTAATTATAAAACTGAAGTTAAAAGGACTTCCTTCTGAAGTTGTAAAGAGAATGACATTCGAAGAGCAGTTGTCTTAATAATAAAGCACCCACTTCAAGTAAGTCTCACCCTTCGCTTCACCCCGGGAGGACTCCGACCCAAATCTCGGGACGAGATTCCTTTAAGGGGAGATTCCTTTAAGGGGGGAAGGCTGTGACACCCTAGTGTCACCTAGGGCTTTTCTCAGTGCTAAACCAAGAACCATCATTTCATGTAAGCCAAATTGAGCATGAAGCCCCAAATCAACTTAAGAATAAAAGATCCACTATGTTTATATCTAAAGAATCATGTTCAAAACAAATGAGATTTTCAAAAGAGGGAAAAATGTTGAAACCCTAATACCAACCCTAATTAAGCTATTTAAGTAGAAATGAAGAAAAGGGATGAAAGACCATGAAAAACATGAAATCATGGCTTAGGCCAATTATAAACATTGAAATACACTAAATAAGCTACAATAAAGATTATGAAAGCTTGGCCAAAATAGTTTATTAAAAACTCCAAACAAGCCATTCAAGTGGAGTTTCAATGGGGAAATCTGAAATTCAGATTTCTAAAATTTTAGCCCTTGGACCAAAACCGAGCACGTTCACCTTGATCCTTAACTCAAATCTTAATGCTCCCATTGACAAAATCGTGTCTAACTAACCCCTCTGTCACAGGCCAGAAGATGGCATCGGGACGCTGAGAGCACCTAGAGGGGGGTGAATAGGTGATCCTTTAAAAACTTAAACTTAAAGCCACAAAAACTTGATTAATCGTTAGCACAATAATGCCAAGTGGCTAGAGAGGAGTCTAAGCAAGACACGATAACCACAAGAAGATCAACACAGATAGACACATTGGTTTATCCCATGGTTCGGCCAAGTCCAACGCTTGCCTACTCCACGTTGTGGCGTCCCAACGGACGAGGGTTGCAATCAACCCCTCTCAAGCGGTCCAAAGACCCACTTGAATACCACGGTATTTTGCTTTGCTTTACTATATCCCGTTCGCGAGGAATCTCCACAACTTGGAGCCTCTCGCCCTTACACTTGAAGTTCACAAAGAAGCACGGACTAAGGGAGGGATGAGCAACTCACACAAGACACAAAGATCGTAGCAAATACGCACACACAAGACCCAGACTTGAGCTCAAAAGAGTATCACTAGTTTCTCACTAGAACGGAGCTCAAATCACTAAGAATGTCGAACAAGTGCGCAAGAATGAAGTGTGAGTGATCAACAATGCTCAAAGGATGCTTGGTATTCTCCTCCATGCGCCTAGGGGTCCCTTTTATAGCCCCAAGGCAGCTAGGAGCCGTTGAGAGCATTCCAGGAAGGCAATTCTTGCCTTCAGTCGCCTAGCGCACCGGACAGTCCGGTGCACCACCGGACACTGTCCGGTGCGGATCTCTTTCCTTATTTGGCGAAGCCGACCGTTGAAGATTCAGAGCCGTTGGCGCACCGGACAGTCCAGTGCCCTCTTCTAACCGTTGGCTCGGCCACGTGTCCCGCGCAGATCGAGCATCCGACCGTTGGCCCGGCCGACCGTTGGCTCACCGGACAGTCCAGTGCACCACCAGACAGTCCGGTGAATTATAGCCGTACTCCGTTAATCATCTCCCGAGAGCGACGAGTTTGCCTGTGAATGGCTCACCGGATAGTCCGGTGCACCACCGGACAGTCCGGTGATTTATAGCCGTACACCGCCGTCGAAGTCCCGAGAACAGCAAGTTCGACAGAGCCAGCCTGGCGCACCGGACACTGTCTGGTGCACCACCGGACAGTCCGGTGCACTCAGACTGAGCAGACTTTGGCTGAACACATCCATCTCTTTTCCAAATAGATTTCTCCTATTTCGAGCACTTAGACACAATACATCTCAGAACAATGTACTAAGTCTAGAAACATACCTTTAGACTTGGTTTTCACTTTGTCCAACATTTGGCATATATTTTCACTTAAGCACTTGTGTTGGCACTCAATCACCAAAATACTTAGAAATGGCCCAATGGCACATTTCCCTTTCAATCTCCCCCTTTTTGGTGATTTATGCCAACACAACAAAAAGCAACTAATAGAAGTGCAACATCAATACAAATGAGAACTCAAAATTGTTTTGATTCAAATTTGGCATATATGGATCACTCTTTGCCACCACTTGGTTTGTTTTTGCAAATCAAACTCAATTTCCTATCTCTAAGTCAAATTCACTTGTAGAGACATAAAGAGAGGTATTCCAAGAGAAATTGATCAAAGATTTCAAAAACTCCCCCTTTTTCCCATAATCGACTATTCTCCCCACAAGAGGCCAACTTTTGACAAGAGAGACAATAAGAGAGTTTTGACAAACCAAAAGCTCCATTCTACTATTTTCAAAATTTCTCAAGTGGTAGCTGATCCATTTCTTGCTTTGGCCTTATTTTCTCCCCCTTTGGCATCAAGCACCAAAACGGAATCAATCTTGGCCCTTGAGCCCCATTGCCTCACCAAAATCTTCAAATAAGAATACAAAGTCAATAAGAGTACATGAGATGAACATGGAATAAGTTACCCTCTCATCGGAGTGCAGTGGAAGTCTTTCATGGTCCAAGTCCACCTTTTCCCTTTCAAACCTCCTTTGAGACTAAATTTAGAAAACTCAAACACACGGTTAGTCTCAAAGGGTCAAGTTGTAGCACATCTCCCCCTAAATATGTGCATCACTCACACATGGACTTTTGAGGTCTGGGGAGTGCTTGTACAACTTGAGCACCACAAGTAAACAACAAAGTGCATAAGGAACATGATCAAAAGGCATAAACACATGTATGCTATAAATCAATCCAAGTTCCGCGAATCTAAGACATTTAGCTCACTACGCAGCCTGCAAAAGGTCTTCTCATCTAGAGGCTTGGTAAAGATATCGGCTAGCTGGTTCTCGGTGCTAATATAGAACACTTCGATATCTCCCTTTTGCTGGTGGTCTCTCAAAAAGTGATGCCGGATGTCAATGTGCTTTGTGCGGCTATGCTCAACAGGATTGTCCGCTATGCAGATAGCACTCTCATTATCACATAGGAGTGGGACTTTGCTCAGATTGTAGCCAAAGTCCCGGAGGGTTTGCCTCATCCAAAGTAGTTGCGCGCAACACTGTCCTGCGGCAACATACTCGGCCTCAGCGGTGGATAGGGCAACGGAAGTTTGTTTCTTAGAATTCGATGACACCAGGGACCTTCCTAAGAATTGGCACGTCCCTGATGTACTCTTCCTATCGACCTTACATCCAGCATAGTCGGAGTCTGAATATCCAATCAAGTCAAAGTTAGACCCCTTTGGATACCAGATCCTGAAGCAAGGCGTAGCGACTAAATATCTAAGAATTCGCTTCACGGCCACTAAGTGACACTCCCTTGGATCGGATTGAAATCTAGCACACATGCATACGCTAAGCATAATATCCGGTCTACTAGCACATAAATAAAGTAAAGACCCTATCATTGACCGGTATGCCTTTTGATCAACGGACATACCTCCTTTGTTGAGGTCGGTGTGTCCGTCGGTTCCCATTGGAGTCTTTGCGGGCTTGGCGTCCTTCAACCCAAACCGCTTTAGCAAGTCTTGCGTATACTTCGTTTGGGAGATGAAGGTGACGTCCTTGAGTTGCTTCACTTGGAACCCAAGGAAGTAGTTCAACTCGCCCATCATCGACATCTCAAACTTTTGAGTCATCACCCTGCTAAACTCTTCACAAGACTTTTGGTTAGTAGAACCAAATATTATGTCATTGACATAAATTTGGCACACAAATAAGTCACCATCACAAGTCTTAGTGAATAAAGTTGGATCGGCTTTCCCAACCTTGAAAGCATTAGCAATTAAAAAGTCTCTAAGGCATTCATACCATGCTCTTGGGGCTTGCTTAAGTCCATAGAGCGCCTTAGAGAGCTTACATACGTGGTCAGGGTACCGTTCATCCTCGAAGCCAGGGGGTTGCTCCACGTACACCTCCTCCTTAATTGGCCCGTTGAGGAAAGCGCTCTTCACATCCATTTGGAACAACCTGAAAGAATGGTGAGCGGCATATGCTAGCAATATACGAATAGACTCTAGCCTAGCCACAGGAGCAAAAGTCTCCTCAAAGTCCAAACCTGCGACTTGGGCATAACCTTTTGCCACAAGTCGAGCCTTGTTCCTCGTCACCACCCCGTGCTTGTCCAGTTTGTTGTGGAACACCCACTTGGTTCCCACAACGTTTTGCTTTGGACGAGGCACCAGTGTCCAAACTTCATTCCTCTTGAAATTATTGAGCTCTTCCTGCATGGCCAACACCCAGTCCGGATCTAGTAAGGCCTCCTCTACCCTGAAAGGCTCAATAGAAGAGACAAAGGAGTAATGCTCACAAAAATTAACTAATCTAGAATGAGTAGTTACTCCCTTGCTAATGTCACCCAAAATTTGGTCGACGGGATGATTCTTTTGAATCGTCGCTCGAACTTGGGTTGGAGGTGCCGGTTGTGCTTCTTCCTCCATCACATGATCATCTTGTGCTCCCCCTTGATCACACACCTCCTTTTGATGAACCTGTTCATCATCTTGAGTTGGGGGATTCACCATCGTTGAGGAAGAAGGTTGATCTTGCTCCTTTTGTTCCTGTGGCCGCACATCTCCAATCGCCATGGTGCATATCGCGGCCATTGAAACGTCTTCTTCATCTACATCATCAAGATCAACAACTTGCTCTCTTGGAGAGACATTAGTCTCATCAAATACAACATCGCTAGAGACTTCAACCAAACCCGATGATTTGTTGAAGACTCTATACGCCTTTGTATTTGAGTCATAACCTAACAAAAACCCTTCTACAGCTTTGGGAGCAAATTTGGAATTCCTACCCTTCTTTACTAGAATGTAGCATTTGCTCCCAAACACTCGGAAATACGAAACATTGGGTTTGTTACCGGTTAGAAGCTCATACGAAGTCTTCTTGAGGAGGCGGTGAAGGTAGACCCGGTTGATGGCGTGGCAAGCCGTGTTGACGGCTTCCGACCAAAATCGCTCGGGGGTCTTGAACTCTCCAAGCATCGTCCTCGCCATGTCTATGAGCGTCCTGTTCTTCCTCTCTACCACACCATTTTGCTGTGGTGTGTAGGGAGCGGAGAACTCGTGCTTGATCCCTTCCTCCTCAAGATACTCCTCCACTTGAAGGTTCTTGAACTCGGACCCGTTGTCGCTCCTTATCTTCTTCACCTTGAGCTCAAACTCATTTTGAGCTCTCCTTAGGAAGCGCTTGAGGGTCCCTTGGGTTTCAGATTTATCCTACAAAAAGAATACCCAAGTGAAGCGGGAAAAATCATCAAAAATTACTAAACCATACTTACTTCCCCCTATGCTTAGGTAGGCGACGGGTCCGAAGAGGTCCATATGCAGCAGCTCCAGGGGTCTCGACGTAGTCATCATGTTCTTGATGTGATGAGCACTTCCCACTTGTTTACCTGCTTGACAAGCTGCACAAGGTCTATCTTTTTCGAAATGCACGTTAGTTAGACCTATCACGTGTTCTCCCTTTAGAAGCTTGTGAAGGTTCTTCATCCCCACATGTGCTAAACGGCGATGCCACAGCCAGCCCATGCAAGTCTTAGCAATTAAGCATGCATCTAGACCGGCCTCCTCTTTTGCAAAATCGACTAAATAAAGTTTGTCGTCTAGTACACCCTTAAAAGCTAGTGAACCATCACTCCTTCTAAAGACAGACACATCTACATTTGTGAATAAACAATTATATCCCATATTGCATAATTGACTAACGGATAACAAATTATATCCAAGTGACTCAACTAAAAACACATTAGAAATGGAGTGCTCGGATGAAATAGCAATCTTCCCTAACCCTTTCACCTTGCCTTGGTTCCCATCACCGAATATGATTGAATCTTGGGAATCCTTGTTCTTGACGTAGGAGGTGAACATCTTCTTCTCCCCTGTCATGTGGTTTGTGCATCCGCTGTCGATAATCCAGCTTGAACCCCCGGATGCATAAACCTGCAAGGCAAATTTAGGCTTGGGTTTTAGGTACCCAACTCTTGTTGGGTCCTACAAGGTTAGTCACAATGGTCTTAGGGACCCAAATGCAAGTTTTATCTCCCTTGCATCTTGCCCCTAATTTCCTAGCAATTACCTTCTTATCCTTTCTACAAATAGCAAAGGAAGCATTGCAAGTATGAAAAATTGCAGAAGGTTCATTAATTACTTTCCTAGGAACATGAACAATATTCTTTCTAGGCACATGATGAGTATTTTTCCTAGGCATATCTCTAACATGCACAACATGGGAACTAGAAGCAGTCATAGCATATGAATCATAAGCACAGGTCCTATACGCATTTCTAGAAAATTTTCTATCACCATAAATGAAAGCATGGTTCTTTTGAACACTACTAGCCATAGGGGCCTTCCCTTTCTCCTTGATGGAGATGGAAGCCTTATGGCTTGTTAAGTTCTTGACTTCCCTCTTGAAGCCAAGACCATCCTTAATTGAGGGGTGTCTACCAATCGTGTAGGCATCCCTTGCAAATTTTATTTTATTAATTTCACTCTTGCTAGTCTTAAGTTGGGCATTAAGACTAGCCAATTCATCATTCAATTTAGAAATTGAAACTAGGTGATCACTACAAGCATCAACATCAAAATCTTTACAGCTATTACAAATTGTAACATGTTCTACACAAGATGTTGATTTATTTGCTATTTCTAAGTTAGCATTCAAATCATCATTTATGCTCTTTAAGCTAGAAATAGAGTCATGGCATGAAGACAATTCACTAGAAAGCATTTCATTCCTTTTAATTTCTAAAGCAAGGGATTTTTGTGCCTCTACAAACTTATCATGTTCTTCATACAAAAGATCGTCTTGCTTTTCTAATAACCTATTCTTATCATTCAAGGCATCAATTAATTCATTAATTTTATCAACCTTGGTTCTATCTAGGCCCTTGAATAAACATGAATAATCTATTTCATCATCATCACTAGACTCATCCTTACTTGAAGAAGCATAAGTAGTATTCCGAGTACATACCTTCTTCTCCTTCACCATGAGGCATGTGTGACGCTCGTTGGGGAAGAGGGCCGATTTGTTGAAGGCGGTGGCGACGAGTCCTTCGTTGTCGGAGTCGGACGACGGACAAACCGAGTCCCACTCCTTGCCAAGGTGTGCCTCGCCCTTAGCCTTCTTGTAAGCTTTCTTCTTTTCCCTCTTATTCCCTTGTTCCTGGTCACTATCATTATCGGGACAGTTAGCGATAAAATGACCAACCTTACCACATTTGAAGCATGAGCGCTTCCCCTTCGTCTTGTTCTTGTTAGGCTGCCCCTTGCGTCCCTTTAGCGCTGTCTTCAAGCGCTTGATGATGAGGGCCATCACTTCATCATTGAGCCTGGCCGCCTCAACTTGCGCCACCTTGCTAGGTAGCGCCTTTTTGCTCCTCGTTGCCTTGAGAGCAGTGGGTTGAGGCTCATGGATTGGACCGTTCAATGCGTCGTCCACGTATCTCGCCTCCTTGATCATCATTCTCCCGCTCACAAACTTCCCAAGTACTTCTTCGGGTGACATCTTGGTGTACCTAGGATTTTCACGAATATTGTTCACAAGATGTGGATCAAGGACAGTAAAAGACCTTAGCATTAGGCGAACGACGTCGTGGTCCGTCCATTGCGTGCTTCCGTAGCTCCTTATCTTGTTGATGAGGGTCTTGAGCCGGTTGTATGTTTGGGTTGGCTCCTCTCCCCTTATCATTGTAAATCTCCCAAGCTCGCCCTCCACCAACTCCATCTTGGTGAGCATGGTGACGTCGTTCCCCTCATGTGAGATCCTGAGGTTGTCCCAGATCTGCTTGGCATTGTCCAAGCCGCTCACCTTATTGTACTCTTCCCTGCACAAAGATGCTAAAAGGACAGTAGTAGCTTGTGCATTTTTATAGATTTGTTCATTTATAAACATGGGACTATCAGTACTATCAAATTTCATTCCACTCTCAACAATCTCCCATATGCTTGGATGGAGAGAGAACAAGTGACTACGCATTTTGTGACTCCAAAATTCGTAGTCCTCCCCATCAAAGTGTGGAGGTGTGCCAAGAGGAATGGAAAGCAAATGTGCATTTGAACTATGCGGAATACGAGAATAATCGAAAGAGAAGTTTGAGTTAACCGTCTTCTTTTTCTCGTAGTCGTTGTCGTCGTCTTTTTGGGAAGAAGAGGACTCGTCGCTGTCGTCCTAGTAGACGATTTCCTTGATGCGCCTTGTCTTCTTCTTCTTCTTCCTATCTTTACGTTTGTGGCCCGAGCCCGAGTCGGTAGGCTTGTCATCCTTTGGCTCGTTGATGAAGGACTCCTTCTCCTTATCATTGATCACAATCCCCTTGCCCTTAGGATCCATCTCTTCGGGCGATTAGTCCCTTTCTTGAAGAGAACGACTCTGATACCAATTGAGAGCACCTAGAGGGGGGGTGAATAGGTGATCCTGTAAAAACTTAAACTTAAAGCCACAAAAACTTGATTAATCGTTAGCACAATAATGCCAAGTGGCTAGAGAGGAGTCTAAGCAAGACACGATAACCACAAGAAGATCAACATAGATAGACACAGTGGTTTATCCCGTGGTTCGGCCAAGTCCAACGCTTGCCTACTCCACGTTGTGGCGTCCCAACGGACGAGGGTTGCAATCAACCCCTCTCAAGCGGTCCAAAGACCCACTTGAATACCACGGTGTTTTGCTTTGCTTTACTATATCCCGTTCGCGAGGAATCTCCACAACTTGGAGCCTCTCGCCCTTACACTTGAAGTTCACAAAGAAGCACGGAGTAGGGGAGGGATGAGCAACTCACACAAGACACAAAGATCACAGCAAATACGCACACACAAGACCCAGACTTGAGCTCAAAAGAGTATCACGAGTTTCTCACTAGAACGGAGCTCAAATCACTAAGAATGTCGAACAAGTGCGCAAGAATGAAGTGTGAGTGATCAACAATGCTCAAAGGATGCTTGGTAATCTCCTCCATGCGCCTAGGGGTCCCTTTTATAGCTCCAAGGCAGCTAGGAGCCGTTGAGAGCATTCCAGGAAGGCAATTCTTGCCTTCAGTCGCTTGGCGCACCGGACAGTCCGGTGCACCACCGGACACTGTTCGGTGCGGATCTCTTTCCTTATTTGGCGAAGCCGACCGTTGAAGATTCAGAGTCGTTGGTGCACACTAGACAGTCCGATGCCCTCTTCTAGCCGTTGGCTCGGCCACGTGTCCCGCGCAGATTGCGCGTCCGACCGTTGGCCCGGCCGACCGTTGGCTCACAGGACAGTCCGGTGCACTACCGGACAGTCCGGTGAATTATAGCCGTACGCTGTTAATCATCTCCCGAGAGCGACGAGTTCGCCTGTGAATGGCTCACCGGACAGTCCGGTGCACCACCAGACAGTTCGGTGATTTATAGCCGTACACCGCCGTCGAAGTCCCGAGAACAGCAAGTTCTACAGAGCCAGCCTGGCGCACCGGACACTGTCCGGTGCACCACCGGACACTGTCTGGTGCACCACCGGACAGTCCGGTGCAATCAGACTGAGCAGACTTTGGCTGAACACATCCATCTCTTTTCCAAATAGATTTCTCCTGTTTCCAGCACTTAGACACAATACATTAGTTCTCAAAACAATGTACTAAGTCTAGAAACATACCTTTAGACTTGATTTGCACTTTGTCCAACATTTGGCATATATTTTCACTTAAGCACTTGTGTTGGCACTCAATCACCAAAATACTTAGAAATGGCCCAAGGGCACATTTCCCTTTCATACGCGAGCCCTAGACACGACAAAACCAGAGATTTGCCTCGGGCTCGGGCTGGGAGAGAGACCAGACTTCAGAGCTCCAAATCTTTGAAACCAGTAGGCCAAATCCTATTACCCCCACACAAGATCGGTAGCTTATAGGGAGGAGAAGAGGTTTTGTGCACTGACCAAGGCGAGAGCAGGCTCAGATGAATGACTACACGTGCCAGAACTTGGGCAGAATGATCGCGCACACGTGTTCGAACCTGGTCAGCACGCCGGCGTTCAACCAACGCGCGCGGGCGCTCGCTTTAGCGTCCGGTCAAGTCCGCCACGCGCCCTCGCCCTCGGCCATGCTCGCCCACGCCTTTAAAGCTTCCCTGAGCGCGCCTCACCTCACCCCATGCTCACCCTCGCTGGCCAGACACCCCTCCTTAGCTCCGGTGAGCCTTTCCTCCACTCGCGACCACTGCCCGAGCCTCGGCCACCGTGGCCAGCTCCCTCCATTCGCTTCTAAGCCGCGCCAGCCATTTGGCTAGCTTCGCCAATAGCCCGTAAAGCTTTCCATGTCCTCAGACCCAGCAGAACTTCACCGGAGGCCCGAGATTGTCCTCGCCGGACTTCGGTCGCCCGCCACTGCGCGTAGACCGAGCAATCCGGTGAGTCATTCTCCGATTCCTCGCGCACACGCCTTCCTTGATCTCTGGTGAAGCTCACTGACCCATTTGATTGACCAATCGTGCCCTAGTTAGGCTGGACTCCTCGCCGCCGACGAGCTCCCCTGCCTGCGCACATGGACCGGCCGACTCCGACCATCCCCGACGGCGACCCGCACATCGCTGTGACCCTCAGGACCTCCCCTACACCCTCGACCACCTCACCGGAGTAGTCTCGCCGCCGGTAAGCCCCTCCGCCCCTTTCTTCCTCCGCAACCACTGTTCCATTAGGGAAGGACCGAGGGTTCGATTTCCAGAAACCCTAGGGGGTTTTCTGCAGAGCCATAGACTTATGTGAATAGTGCATCGGGGACCTGTCTGTAATTCAGTTAAGATCTTTTACCAGGGACCCCAGTGCAAAACAGTTTTTCCTTTATCCATTTCTATTTAACCTTTTTAAATTCAGCAGAAAACTTAGAGAATTTATATCTTGAGTTGTATTCACAAATTTAACTAAACCAATTTTGCTGGATTCAAAATATTTTGGACTATCAATTAAAAATACTGAACCCATGCTTTCTGTTATAAATTTTAGAGTTTGAAATTGATTAAGGAAAATGACCAAACCTTATTAAATTAAAAAAAATTAGTTATGCTTCTGTGCTGAACTTAAGAAAATTTGTAGATGTTCAAACCCAATTCTGACACTGTTTAAAAATAGTGAGCACCCTAGTATTGAAGATTTAAGTAGGGATATCTATTAAATGCCATTTTTTCCAAAACTTAAGAAAATCAGAAAAGCATTAGAAAATAATGAACAGTGAATGCAATTATTTTTTCTAGTCTACTTAAGTAACAGAGAACCTAGGAAAAATAAAGGGACCCCTAGTCCAGAATAGATTCAAAGTGAAATGTTTTATTAAGCACTAACCAAACTAGAAAAACAATTATTAGAATTATGAAAACAATTTAAAAATTATTAATAAAAATCCAGTGGACTTGTAACCACTAAGACACCACTACAAAAATGATAAATACCTCAGTCCATCATTTTAAGTAGGGTAAACAAATAGAACTTGATATTAAGACATATTTCAATTAAATCATAAGTACGCATAAAAGTGTGTAACAGTGGGCAAATAAATTTTTTCTAGATCAATAGTGAAATAGGCCACCACAGAAAAATACAAAACCCAATTGAAAGCCGCAAAATAATACCCATTGCCAATACTTCATGAAAAAGGCCATTTAATCCAAATAATTCCTACCACTCTTCCGTTAAGTAAAAAGCTACCAAACTTCAGAATGATTTCTCTTGCACAAAGAAAAAGATAGGAAAAATTGGAAATCTATTGTTTGATATTTTCAAGTATAGTGGTAGTAAAAAGCACCCCTTTGGCTAGAAACTTTAGAAAATCATAGAAAAATAACTAATAAGTATTAATGGCTAAAAATTGGTAGAAGGTCATGTTATAACATCTAGATGTCAGCAAAAATATGTCTTAGAAAATAACCCTCTGTTAAAAAGGAGTTGTAGTTCAAAACACCCCCTCTGCCCTAATATTTGATAATTTTATCCAGAGAGAACCCCTCCTTTTTAAGCCCCAAATTTTGAGACAGAGAATTATACACCAGTAAGAAGCCACTGTAATTTTTGCAGAATTTTTAGAAATTTATTAAGCCACTTGTAGTGCAAACCCACATTAAAAGCATAAAGGAAATAGAAGAGAAAAAGGGGGAATAATAAATATCACACTAATGATTCAGCTAGAAACCTTAATAAAACTCTCACTAAGACATTAAAGGGAAATCAGTAAGACACCAAAATTGAATTACCACTTAGTTAACTAAGCTTGACCCTAAATTGCTAAGTATACACCAAGAATCTTCAAGTAGCAAGATCAAGCCCTACCTTATTAAAGTGATCATTCACCATCCAAGTTTAATTGCTAAATTGCATATCATACCATGCATATATCTTACTCATTGCATTCATTAGATTGCAATCTCGCTGACGGGGAGTACGTGCTCATCCCCGAGCAAGGAGCTGTCCACGAGGAAGACTAGGAGCAAGCTCCTAAGACTGCCATCGAGGATCTCCCCGTAGCCCCAGCTATTGAAGGCAAGCCCCGGTTTTATGCATAACCGTATCTATATATGCTACTTTACTACACTTAATGTTTGTAGGATTGTAATGTGCACTTAAGTGTAGGAGTTGCTTGAAACCTCTAGTTGCATGAACTTAGGAATCCTTTTTGAGATGGATACTAGTATGCTAGGTCGAGTAGCTGCTTTGCTAATCAGGATCTCAGTAGAAGTCGAGTGATTTCTCTAGCACTCGCGCAAGGTCAGGAATTGATTGTATTCATCTTAATAATGGGATATATGTTAGTCTATGGACTTGGATCCAGGGAGGATGCCTTGTTCATGAGACGGGAAAAAGGAATTAAGGATTAATGTGTGGATACCTGAGTCAAGCTTTTGAACGTACTAAGCACATGTCGAGAAATATGGTAACCGGTAAACCTAGTACCTGAGTGAAGCTGGGCGCGGGCTTTATCACTCACGCAACCTGAGTTTGGGTCTCCCATGCTAGCTATAGTGGGTACAAGTGCGGTCACTGCATGGCGGCAACTGTGATCAGTGGAGCATTGTATGCCAACGCGGTGAGGCCTAGACACGAACGGGGAATCGATGGGGACGGCTGACATGTGTGGGGACGGAGTGCCCTGGCATGTCATGTGTTTAGGTTTACCTTGCAAGGTTAAAACTCGATTCGAATCGTCTGCTTCTCGTAGCTAATGAGACTGCTTGACCCCTTGTACTACATCGAGTAAGAAGTGAAATGAGGTTACATGAGATAATTTGTTGTATGTACTAAATGCTTGCTACCATGTATGCTTAGAAGGAGCAAACATAGTTAAGATAATAATGCTAGAAATTGAAAAGGTAAAATTTGATTTTAGATACAGCTAGTGCTTTTGGCAAACCAAACCCCTCAGCCAAACAGCTGCATGGTCTAGAGGGAGAGGAGTAGATTCCTCACACCGGGTAAGTCTAGCTGAGTATTAGTATACTCAGCCTTGCTTGTGGCATAATTTTTGCAGGTACTCTTCAGGATATGGTTGATGGTGTGACTTGGCCTACCACCCTGCCACCGGGTTGGACGGTCGAGTGGGATGCTGCCCCGACAGGAGAGGAGCAGGAGGAGTAGTGGGCTAGGCCTTGCCCATTTCCTCGCTACCGACGATATCGATTATCCGCTGCATCTTATTTTGTGAACTTTTACCTGCCACTTGAAAAACTCCGATTTATGTAATAATTCAGTACTTCAATTCGAGGTTTTCCTGTTTTATTGAATTTCTTCTGTGACTCACCTTCGAGTGAGTATGTGGTATTTGATCCTAGTTAAGTGGCTTTTATAAGACTAGATCTGAGGGACTAACGGGTTATTTCGATTTAAGTGTGTTACGACCCCTGAGGCGTGACTTAGGCACTTAAGCTGGAATAATTCGGGCGGATCTGCCACACTAAAATTCCAGAAGTATGGGTTTTGGCTAATTTAAATACTCCATAATTCCTTATTTGGAATAAAAATCCTAAAACTATTTTTATTAAATACTATAGAAAATCAGAAGCCTAGCAAAATTGGTCTTGCATTTTTAGCATTTTTCTACAATTTTCTAGGAATTCTCTAGCCCAGGAGAAAAAGAAAAAGAGAAAGGTGCTACAGTTTCGGGCTAAATCTGGCCCGACCGGCTCATACACAGGCGAAAGCGCGCCCACGCGCGCCCGCGCTATTGGTTTTGCAGAAATGCCCCTATTGGTTTGAATAACTGAAAAAGGGTCACGACACTATTCCCATGTCTCACTGACACATGCAAATACACCCCCGCGCTTCTATTCCTTTACAACCCGAAGTCCATGACGTTGCACGGTGGAGAACCGAGCTCCGGCGAGCTCATACCGGCCGAATCACTCAACTACCGGTGCTCTAATTCGGCTAAAACCTAATTTAACCCTTAACAAGTGTTTCCCCTCGCTTAATTGTTGGATTGGAGCTCTACATCACCCTGTCCACAGTGACAGCGGGCACAATGGACAACACAACGTGTTCCCGGCGATCTAAGGGGTCCTAGCTTAATCGGCTGGGTTGGGGAGCATCAGGGACACATAAGGATACTAAAACGAAAGAGCAGGGGGCATGAGCGGACCTGGAGCACGTTGACCACGGCGAGGGCTCGTTCACGATGGCGGAAACCGATTTGGGCGCTCTAGGGGATGATTTGAGGCACGAGTTTCTGGATGAGGTGCTTGACTACTTAGCGGAGCCGAGGGTGTGCGCAATTTATAGCGTGCTTGAGCGGTGGCCGGTGAATTGGACGGAGATGCGCGGCGGCCGTAGAGGAGGAGGGGCACTGGCGCACACGATTAGTGGCTTTCACCGTGGCAGACTCACCGGTGATCACCGGATATGCTTAACGCGACCTACTGTGATGTGGTAAGAAGCCCGGGCATGTGGCGCATGGTCGGTAAGCGGCCAGCGCCGGCGAGGACCAATTCGGCGAACTCCCCGTCGATCAGGTCCGAGTTTATCTGGCACCAAGATCTTTACGCGGCCGTGATTATCTCCAGACCAGACAACACGAATCGTAGTGGCGATGCAAATCACAGCGCGACGGTCACCGGCGGCGAGGGGTGATGTATCTGAAGATCTTGTTCAGCTACTCTACCATGGGAACCTTATTCAGAGTGCCTGGTCGAGCATATTTGGGAACGATTTGCTCTAGAATTTATGTAGCAACTTGATCCATCCTCTGTAACAAAGATCTAGACCTATAATCCAACTACAATCTTGCTATGGTAACCATGCTCAAACACCCACTGGATCATCTTCGAAAGGGGTCCCAAAGTTCATCCTATGTCACCGATAATCAAAATTCAAGCTTTAGGCTGACTGACAGCCCAACTTTGGGCTCATTTTTCTCCAATTTCCATTCAGCACTAGTACTCAGTTACTTAATCAAACTTGTTCTCCTATGATGGCTCTACAACTTTGCTATATTGACTCTAGGCAAATTCTTTGCATTTCTAGATCTACAAAGCTCTAAAGTCTACTCTGTCCAACTGTTTTCAGACTTAACCATTGGAGCACTAGGGTGGCCTTTTTGCAAATAAGCCCAAAACTCTTGGTTTCTTTTGCAAATCTTCAAATATGTGAACTATATGACTTAAAGTACCCTAACCCCATGGTTTTTGCACTTAAGTCCAAAAGTGGGCAATATTTGCATATAACCCCTAGGGTTTTAGTCTATGGTTTTCTAGGGGTTTATTTAGGGTTTTTGGTACTTCTAGGGTTTGGATGCCACTTAAGTCCATTAATGGTGACATTTTATGATCATTACTAATAAGTTTTGAAGTTTTCTCTTATTTAGGCTTTGTTTATTCTTTTAGGCCTAGTTCAGGGTAAAGTACCCTATTATAGGGTTTTACCCATGACCATTCACATCAATACAACTTGTTTGAAATTTTTGCCTAGTGAATGCATTCTAAGAGTAACAATCACATGATATGCTGATGCTCATGATGTTATGCTCAAGTTTTAGTGGCAGTAACACCAGGGGTGTTACATCCTTCCCCCCATAAAAGAATCTCGTCCCGAGATTTAAAAGTCCTAGGTAAATAATGGAAAAGGAAACGCGACATACTTTTATTTCCTTCTTTCTTGTACAAGGCAGGGGTGGTATGGGGTTTATTCGTTTATTACAACAAGTGTACACATCTTACAATTTACATGAAGCTAAAAAGCCTCGGAAATTCTTTTCTAGAAAATCTTGAGTTTCCCATGTAGCCTCATCTTCCGTGTGTTGGTTCCACTGTATCTTATAGAATTTGAGAGTTCTCCTTCGGGTAATCCTGTCCTTTTGATCCAAGACTCGAATAGGGTGTTCTGAATATGTCAATTCTGGTTCTAAGGCAACATCCGTTACTTCAACGGTTCGATCTGGAACCCGAAGACACTTCTTCAGCTGAGACACATGGAACACATTATGTTTGGCAGACAATGTTTTGGGTAGTTGAAGTCGGTACGCCACTGGTCCATATCTTTCAATAATAGGAAACGGGCCAATGTACCGAGGTGCAAGCTTCCCTTTTACCCCGAAACACGATACACCCTTCATTGGTGAGACATTCAGGTAGACATAATCTTCAACTTGAAAGTATAAGGGTTTCCGTCGTTTGTCCGCATAATTCTTCTGCCGAGCTTGGGTTTCTTTCAAATTATGTATAATCCTTTGAACCTTTTCTTCCATTTCGTTAACATATCTAGCCTGAAAAAGAATCTTTCACCTTGTTTAGACCAGTTTAACGGAGTACAACACCGTCGCCCATACAATGCTTCAAAGGGTGCCATCTTGATGCTCTCTTGATAGCTGTTATTGTATGAGAACTCCGCCAATGGCAAGCATTCATCCCATTTCTATGGAAATTCTAGAGCACAAGCTCGTAACATGTCCTCAAGTATTTGATTTACCCTCTCAGTTTGCCCACTGGTTTGAGGATGATAGGGCGAACTTTGGAGCAACTTAGTATCCAGAGCTTTGTGAAGTTCTTCCCAAAATCTGGACACAAATTGCAGTCCATGATCTGACACTATTGTCTTCGGAACACCGTGTAAACTGAGAATACGGGTAATATATAACTCCGCATATGTGGCCACTGTATACTTTACCCTGACTAGAAGGAAGTGGGCGATCTTTGTAAGTCGATCAACAATAACCTAGAGGGAGTCAAAACCTTTCGCTGTCCTGGGTAAGCCCACAATGAAATCCATGCTGATATCCTCCCATTTCCAAGTTGGGATAGGTAAAGATTGCAATGGTCCAGCAATTTTCATATGTATGGCCTTGACACGTCTGCAAGTGTCGCACTTCGCCACATAGCATGCAATCTAGATCTTCATCTTGGTCCACCAATAATGTTGCTTTAGGTCATGATACATCTTAGTGCTTCCAGGATGAATAGAATAGCGACTAAGATGTGCTTCATCTAAAATTTGCTGGCGGATCTCTTCATTCTTAGGCACAACTATGCGGTTGTTAAACCATACAATGCCTTGATCATCTTCTCTAAAACAGTTTGCCTTACCGGCTTTTATTTTCTCATGGATGTGTTTCATACCCTCATCATTTCTTTGTGCATCAATTATCTTTTGTAGAAGGACTGACTCAAGCTTTAGTAGATTTAAGGTTCCATGTTGGATCATTCCCAGGTTCAATTTCTCCATCTCTTGGCATATTGTGATGTCAGAATTCTTCATTGTAAGACAATGACAGGAAGTCTTGCGACTTAAGACATCTGCCACCATGTTGGCCTTGCCTAGGTGACAATGAATTTCCAATTCATAGTCCTTAATAAGCTCAAGCCATCTCCTCTGTCTCATATTCATCTCTGACTGGGTAAAATGTACTTCAAGCTTTTATGATCTGTTGAACTTCGTATCAGGATAATGACGCCATATTTTCAGGGCATGAACCACAACAACTAATTCCAGGTCATGAGTTGGATAATGTTCCTCATGCGGCGCAACTGCCTTGAAGGCTATCACTCGGCCCTCTTGCATTAGAACACAACCTAGACCACTGCCTGATGCGTCACAATACACATCAAAGGGCTTTTCAATGTCCGGTTGAGCTAATACAGGAGCAGTGGTCAATAATACTTTCAGCTGCTCAAAGGCTTCATTGCATTTTGAGGACCAGTTGAACTTCGTATTGTTCTTCAATAAACTTGTGATTGGTTTCACAAGCTTGGAAAAATCTAGAATAAATCGGCGGTAATAACCTGCCAGTCCAAGGAAACTTCAGACTTGATGTACAGTGGTTGGTGGTTTCCATTCCAAAATATCCTTGACTTTGCTGGGATCAACCGCAATCCTATTGGCAGACAATACGTGTCCCTGAAATTGAATTTCCTCCAGCCAAAATGTGCATTTACTGAATTTAGCATATAATTGATGCTCCCTTAAGCGCGTTAACACGATCCGCAAATGTCGAGCATGCTCCTCTTCATTCTTGGAATATATCAAAATATCATCAATGAAGACTACCACGAATTTATCCAACTCGGGAATGAATACCGAGTTCATAAGATATGTGAAGTGGGCAGGAGCATTTATTAATTCGAAAGACATAACAAGATATTCAAATAATCCATACCGTGTAGTGAATGCGGTCATGGGTATATCTTCCGGTCGGATACGGATCTGATGGTAACCCGACCTGAGGTCAATTTTGGAAAATACCCAAGCTCCGGTAAGCTGATCAAACAAGATATCAATCCGGGGAAGAGGGTACTTATTCTTGATTGTGACCTCATTAAGGGGTCTGTAATCCACGCACATCCGAAGTGTTAGATCCTTCTTTTTGACAAAGATGGCTGGACAACCCCATGGCGATGAGCTTGGTCAGATGAATCCCTTTTCTAGCAGATCTTGTAATGGGTCTTGAGTTCTGCCAACTCATTCGGAGGCATTCGGTACGACCTTCTAGAAATAGGAGCCGTACCGGGCTTCAACTCAATCACAAATTCTACATCTCTCTCTGGAGGCAATCCAGGCAGATCTTTCGGAAAGACGTCCGGGAACTGACATACTACCGGAATATCTTGGATCTCCGGTATGATGGCTTCATAAATTCTACCAATGGTTTAGCTGTAGTAGCTATGGGAATGGACAAGAGAACCTCTTCCTGGCCATAGCTCAACCTGATGGTTCTCAGATCAGTGTTGAGGATAGCTTTATGCTGGGCTAACCAATTCATGCCAAGAATTACATCTATATCTTGGCCTTTCAAAACAATCATATTTGTAGGAAAGTCCCGTTCAGCTAATGTTACAGGCACATGGAAAGCCACTTCTTTAGTGAATATTTGTCCCCCAGGCGAATGAATTATAACCCTTCCCTTGATTCAATGTATGGAATGCAATATTTCTTCACAAACTTCTTGCTTATGAATGTATGTGAAGCACTAGAATCGAAGAGAATGACTGCAGGGTGATTGGCCACGAGAAACGTACCCATCATGACCGGCTCTCCCTCCAGAGTCATGGCCACTTGTGTATAATAGATTCGCCCAGTTTTCTCATATTCTTGCCTGCTGCATTATTGGTCGTGTTTCCCTTGCCTTGGCTGGAAACTTCCCGGGTTCTGCTGATTATTGGACCTGTTCTGCTTTGGATATGGGCAGTCTTTGATGAAGTGTCAAGACTTCCCACAATTAAAGCAACCAGTAGATGAACTCAGGAGTGCAGGGAAACGAGTACCAGGGGCACTTGGCTGATTTGTTGAGGTGGGGGCAGTGGTAGGGCGGATGAATACAGGCTATTTAATGGGGTAGAAGGGTGGACGTGGTGAAGAACAGTTCTAATTAAAAGGTCAGATCACCAACCTTTGTCGCTTCTCATGCCCCTGGTTGGACCTGTCACCTCCATAGCCCTTTGACTTTCTGGGCCTGCATACTTGGCTTCAACTACCAGCACGGTGCTGACAACCCTGCTATAAGAGAGGTCGAGGTAGGTGACCATCTTTTGTTGTAGTCGGTCATTAAGGCCCCTCATAAAACAATTTCTTTTCTTCAGGTCAGTGTTGACCTAGTCAATGGTGTACTAGGACAAATGATTGAACCTGTTGAGACACCTTGCTTAAGCTTCATGAATTCTTCTTGCTTCATATGCAGCACTCCTTCTGGAATGTAGTGCTCCCGGAATGCCAGTTTAAATTTGTCCCAGGTAATTTGATGGCCGGTAGGCTGAATGGCTACGTAATTTCCCCACCAGGTGCTGGCGGGTCCTCTTAACTACTGTGCCGCGAATAATGGCTTCTGGGTCTCTGTACATATGAGGAGTCCAAACTTCTATTCAATGACCCGAATCCATTCGTCCGCTTCAAGGGAATCTTCAGCCTTGACAAATAGTGGGGGATGTGTTTCCGAGAAATCCAAATATGAAGTTTCGCGGGGTCCTTGCGGACAAGCTCTCCCGCCTTGCTGCTGTAGTTGCTGTCTGTTGGGGGCATGCTTCATCGCCGAAGATCCTGTAAGAAGAAACACCTTCGGGAGATCTTCTCAAAAGCAACGCCGAAGTTACCACCCATGGAGCTTCGGCATAATGACATGTCTCAAGACGAAGGATCGAACCGACCTAAAGATGAAATGACTGTTTAGTCCATGAGAGTCTGTGTCATAATTGTAATCTTTTGTGAAGGGCATGAATGTAATATCTCACAGGCTGTGCCCTGTGCCTATAAATAGATGAACAAGTACCCCCGTACTGTTCACGCTGATTTGTACTCGCTCGTGCATTACGCTAGTTATCTCCTTCTGTCAAGCCGAAGGTACAAATGTAATTATATATTATTTCTATTTATTCATGATGATGTAAAAAGAGATGCATTAATAATATTACATGTTTATTCATGTCGTTTTATATGTTTTTACATGTTTAACCTTTCACTACTGTTCACTGCAATCATGAAGGTATGTCCTTCATGACCTTCGTCTGAAGATCATTATATCCTAAAGGAAATAATGCTTCGAAGGACGAATGTTTTAACCTTTAACATTTTATGTTTCCTTGTTCTTAATTCATAGCATTTGAGAACAAGTCCCCAACATTGGCGCCCACCTCCGGTGAACTCACTTCCACTTTTGAGCTGATGGCTTCGTTCAACAATCAAGCTGAAGCTGCTTCGGCTATGAAGCTGTGCTACCGATAACAAGCGGTTCATGATCAGAGCCGACTAACAAGAAGCAGAAGAAGGAGGCCCAGAGAAGGGTACAGCATGTTGGGGTGCAGGGACCCTTCATCAAGTCAAAATGGTCCCACATCCCAATTACCTTCTCCTAGGAGGACCTTCAGCTCAAGGATTACGCTCACAATGATGCTATGGTCATTTCTTGTGTCATCAAGGGATTTCTGGTCCACAATGTTCTGGTTGGTACAGGCAGTGCAGCGGATATCATATTTGCCAAGGCCTTCAGACAGATGCAAGAGCCAGAGGATAAGATTCATGATGCTACTCACCCTCTTTGTGGCTTCGGAGGAAGGTAGATCGTAGCACTCGGCAAGATCACAATGCCAGTGACCTTCGGATTTGTCAACCATACAAGTACTGAACAAGTTGTGTTTGATATTGTTGACATGGAGTACCCTTACAATGCAATCATTGGTCGTGGGGACACTCGATGCTTTCAAAGCAATTCTTCATCCAGCATATCTATGCATGAAGATACCTTCGGATCAAGGGCCTATTGCTATTCATGGAAGTCAGAAGCTGCCAGAAAGGCTGAGGGAAATTGGACAGATTCAAAAGCAATCCATAATATAGATGGAGCCAAAACTTGTGAGCAGTACAAGTACAGAAGGGAGAAGGCTGCTTCGGCAGATCTGCCAAAGCCCATGCTTCTATGTGAAGACATAGCAGAGCAGAAAGTATTGTTGGGATCTCAATTATCTGAGGAGCAGAAGAAAACTTTAATAAGGTTTTTGTTTAACAACAAAGATGTTTTTGCATGGTCAGCCAACAATCTCTGTGGTGTCAATAGGGACGTCATTGAACATTCGCTCAATGTTGATCCTCCTTCAGACCCAGAAAGCAGAGGCCTCAGAAAATGTCTGATGATAAAGCCGAAGGTGCTCGGAATGAAGTGAAAAGACTTATTAGTGCTGGTGTCATTAGAGAAGTAAAATACCCAGAATGGTTAGCCAACATTGTTATGGTGAAGAAGGTCAATGGTAAATGGAGAATGTGCATTGATTTTACTGATCTCAACAAGGCTTGTCCAAAGGATGAGTTCCCATTACCAAGAATAGATTCTCTAGTAGATGCAGCAGCTTCGTCAGAGCTCATGAGTCTACTAGATTGTTATTCAGGCTACCACCAAATCTGGATGAAGAAGGAAGATGAGCCAAAAACTAGGTTCATAACCCCTAGTGGTATATATTGTTATCTTTGGATGCCTGAGGGGCTCAAGAATGCTGGAAGAAGCTTTAGTAGAATGACAGCCAAAGTCCTTCACTATCAGATAGGCAGAAATGTGCTAACATATGTTGATGATATCATAGTGAAGAGCACGAAGCAAGAAAATCACATTGTTGATCCTTAGGAAACATTTGCTAATTTTAGGCAAAGCTGGCCTGAAATTAATCAAGAAAAATGTGTCTTTGGAGTGAAGAAGGGCAAGTTCCTTGGTTGTCTAGTTTCAATGAAGGGGATCAAAGCTAACCCAAATAAGATCGAAGCCATCCTTCGAATGGAACCGCCAAGCACAAAGAAGGGGGCCCAGCGACTAACAGGTAAGACTGGCATCCTTGGAATCGATTCATATCTAGATCAGCAGAAAGAAATTTACCATTTTTTGAAGTGCTAAAGTCGGCCGAAGTCTTTCAGTGGGGTTCAGCTCAGCAGAAAGCCTTCGAAGAGCTGAAGCAATACCTGATTGACCTAACAATATTAACTCCACCTACGCCAGGGGCTCCTTTGCTATTGTATGTGGCAGCTTCGCACTCTGTAGCGAGTGCGGCGCTGGTACAAGAGAAGCTTGAAGGACAAGTTAAAAATCAAGTCCCAGTGTACTTTGTCTCCGAAGTATTAAGTTTATCAAAGAAAAATTACACGGAATTGGAGAAGGTGTTGTATGCCGTGTTAATGGCCTCCAGGAAGCTTTGGCATTATTTTCAGGCATATCACATAATTGTTCCTTCATCATACCCTCTGAAGGATATTATGAGGAACAGAGAAGCTACTGGAAGGGTTGGCAAATGGGCCACGGAGCTCAATGAATTCACCATTGACTACGTGCACAGATCTTCAATTCAATCCCAAGTGCTAGCAGACTTCATCGCTGACTGGACGCCAGGGGCTCAAGAAGAAGGGACAAGCAAGGATACCGAAGCTTGATGGTATTCTGTGATGGTTCTAGTGGCACCGTCAAAAGTTAAAACATGTTTATGCAGTCAAATTGGATTTCAGTTGCACAAATAATATTGCTGAGTACGAAGCACTTCTATTGGGACTTCGAAAACTAAGGCATGAGAATAAGAAGGGGTATTCTGAAGACTGATTCTCAAGTTATTGCTGGCCACGTGGACAAAAGTAGCAAGGCACGAGATCTAAAGCCTGAAAGATATCTGGATACAGTCCGAAGGTTAGAGGCTTCCTTCGAAGGTTTTTCTGTCAAGAATATTCCAAGAGGAGAAAATGAGCATGCATATTTGCTAGCTAAATCAGCGGCCCAGGGGATCCCCTTACTTTCGGAAGTGTTTTTTGAAACAATAAAAGCACCTTCAGTTGAACTCATGGAGAGAGCAGTGCTTATCATTTCTCCAGTACACAATGAAGACTGGAGAACTGAAATAATATCTTTCCTCCAAGGCAATTGTCTTTCAAGTGATGTAGCTTATAACAAAAGAATGGAGGCAAGGACAAGACCATATGTGATAATAGAAGGGAAATTGTATAAACATGGAGTTTGTTCCCCACTCCTCAAGTGTTTATCAAGAACCGAAGGTATTGAATTAATGAAAGAAATACATGCAGGTCTGTGTGGATCTCACATTGGGTCTAGGCCCTTGTTGGGAAAAGTTTTCTGGCAAGGATTTTATTGGCCGAAGGCAGCTTCGGATGCAGCAGAGTTAGTTCAAAAATGCGAAGGCTACCAAAAATGTGCAAGAGACCAGAAACAACCTTCATCTCTCACTCAATTAATATAGCCCACTTGGTCGTTGCAAAGTGGGGCCTCGATCTGCTAGGCCCACTCCCACCAGCACAAGGAAATTTAAAATATGTTGTGGTGGCAGTAGAGTATTTTTCCAAGTGGATTGAGGCGAAGCCTTTGGCTATAATAACTTCG